>SJYC01048757.1:0-98999 GCA_006408675.1 Madoqua kirkii | reverse complement strand
AAAAATAATAAATATCTTATTTTTAGTTTTTTATTTTCCATTTTATTTACCTATATTTCTTTTATTTTCCATGTTAAAGTTTCTTAAGCAGCTTACAGTAGTACTAAGCAAAATATTTACTGAGTTCCAACTATCCCTGTGTAGTAGATGTCTCAAGCAACTTAATAAGAAAGGTAGAAATCAGAATCTTTACATCAACAAGGATTCTACACAATACAAATGTCTCTTTCTTTAGTTTTACCACTGTTTCTACTGTCTATATCGCTACAGTCTTAAAAAGGTCTCCTAGATATGAAAACAACAAAGTCAAGGCAGAGATGTGTATAAGAGACAGCAATTTACAGGTCTCTTAATGGGGAAAAACTGGATACCTTAAGCAACACAGGCAATATGTACCATGTATGACACTGAATAATGTTATTATGTTTGCATTAGGAAAATCCTAGCAAATTTTTTTACAAACAACTAAACAGATTGCCAAATGATATAATTTAATATGAAAAATAAAATTAAGTAGAAGTAAAATTTAAATTTATATAATTTTACAGCATTTACTTATGCATTGGAATCATATTGCCACACATAGATGATCAAAGAATTGGACAGTATGAGTTTAGAAAATACACTCAGTAAGAAATACATCTCTCTCATACTTCACTGTGTCAAATAACATGTGGTGTAACACTATGATTTGTATTACTTTTTCACTAAAAAAAAAAAAAAGAGATATAAATGTAAGTTATCTAAAGTGGAAATGTTCTCAACAACTTTTCTTTTTGGATGGGAATGGAACTGATCTCTTCAAAACATGCCCTGAAACTGAGATGGAAAATAGGCATAAGCGTTTCTAGTAAATATAAGAAAAAGACAAACTTAATCTAATAAATAGGGGAAATAATTGGTTAAAATAAATGAATGCTGCATGAGGAAAGGAGCCTCTTAATAGTGTTGGAAATGAAGTCGTGGAAACATTCTGGATCAGCCAGACCACTGAGCAAACATTAATGATACAACAGGCCCTGCCCTCGCCTAACGGCTACAGTTTCATCTAATTGTCAGTCATGGAAAAAAGGAGGGAAAGAAAGACTACAGAAACACACGGCCTGCCTGTCTTTCTGCATGTAACTCTGTAGGGATTCTGTATTAGAATTACATAATAGCAAAATCGGGTCTGTGACATATAAGAAAATTATTACAGCCACGCTATTTTCCATGGTACATCTGTGAATCTAAAGTTCACTTGAGAATTCAAATTCTCTGTTTTGTTACACTTACAGAACAGTGGGGAACACTGAAAATTTTCCCTATCGGAATTACCTTGAACTCCCACCAGAAATCTCACTAGGGTATTTTTCTTTCTTTTAAATGGTAGGGAATTTTTCCTTCCCCAAAACAACATTTGCTTACTTTTGACTCTTGTTATAAAATAAGAGTGACACAAAATGTATGCAAACAGAAGTCTGATTATTTCAGCTGGTGCTGATCATTTCTTGTTCACTTGTCTGGAACGGTGACAGGACCATAGAACGCAGATTCTGAACAGATCTGAAGGGTGTGACTTAGTTGTATAAGGTGCCCATAACTGTTTAAAAGGTTAAACGGAGAGTGGAACCACGTGGGTATCCTGAGTCCTATTCCTATCCAGGGATCTCTGTGCTTCCCCAAATGACTCTTATTCATCACTTGTGTAAAGTGATGAGAAAGCCTGATTATAACTTCCTCTAGCCATTCCCCATTCCCAATTATTCCACTGAGATGCTGCTGAGAAAAAGCAAAGCCATGACTTAATGTGGCCAGCTGCCACGCTGCCCTCCTTCTCACCAAAACATATTAGTATTAATAAATGGTGCATCACTTCTGGAATTCATTTCACATTTTCAAAGGTCAAAGGCAGCTTGTTGTAAGCTCTACACTTCAAAAACCATAACATCTGCCATGTAGTTTGCACCTAACTCCCTAGGATATCAACTTTTAACTCAACATTGACTCATTGTCATATCGTAGGGCACCTCCGTCAGTTTTCTTTGGTTTCTGTTAGGGATCTGATCGGTGATGCCCTTGAAAGGAGCTAACACCTGAGTTCACTAGCTTCTCCTTTTTCCTCTGAGAACTGAGAGGTGTGCAAGTGATGAACAGCCTTCAGGGAGTCGCCAGGCTGTCTTCCGAGAGGCTGATAAGGCAATTCACCAGTGAGCCCAGCCCTAGAGGCTCGGAAAGCAGATTACCGCAGGGAGGGTACCTCCTGCTCTCGGGTGCAGAACAGTCCCTCAGCTCACAGACTGACTTATAAAGCCAGAAAAGCAGGAAATGGGTGCCAACAAGAAATGGACCTGCCTCTAGGTGACTGATCTACGACAAGGAGCGACTGGCAAAGCGAGCCATGCATTCGGGAGGCTAGGAAGAAGGCGTTCTCTTCACACGAGTTAACGTATCTCGGAAAGGAAATAATCAGAACAAGGGAGATCAGACTGGTGGGCCCTTTAGAGGTGTTAAGTCAGTGTATCTGTCTCTAAGCGAGGACGCACACCAGGAGGAGAACTGGATCGCTGGGAAGTGCCAGGACCATCCGCTGCGTGCACGGCCACTCCAGCATTGGTCTCAAGCGCTCAGAGGAGCCTGTGCACCGATGCAGCCTTCCACGCCCATCTCCATGGAAGGGGCGAAGGTTCCCAGACTGCTGGACAGAACTGGAGAGGCTATTTTATTACCGGTCTCCCCACTCCCCACCTTCATAAACAATACCTCTCTCCCCCACCGTTCTGACTGACACTCTTCTTTAATAAAATTACAGTCAAATCTTAGAACTAACCAGAAATTTTTTTTCTGGAAACTGATTTTCAACCTGGAAACTAATCAGATTTTTTAAGGTAAATTTATACAGCTAAGTCTTGGGCTAAGTCTTGAACCATTAGGGGTTTTATTTAAAAGTTTAGACCTTTATTTCAATTTCTAGGGGGAGCATTTAACAGTTCAGGCTATTTTTACAGCGTCAATCACGCATGGGTTAGTCACTCAGTTGTGTCCGACTCATTATAACCCTATGGACTGGAGCCCGCCAGGCTCCTCTGTCCATGGAATTCTCCAGGCAAGAATACTGGGGTGTGTTGCGATTCCCTTCTCCAGGGGATTTTCTTGACCCAGGGATTTACCCTAGGTCTCCTGCATTGCAGGTGGATTCTTCACCATCTGAACCACCAAGAAAGCCACAGTTGACATATAAATTTCCTTTTCTACTCTTAATATAACCTGCAGTGCCAAGAAACAAGTATGTCAGAACGGGAAACCTCATCTCATTTTTCTGAGAATGCCTTCATCTACCATTCCTGCAGTAGACATGCTTTACTAAACTTTATTATAAGAATGTAAACTTCCTGAGGCAGGGATTTTGACTTATTCACTGATTTATCACAGGTGCTGAAAAGATGGCATGTTCAATGAATACAACCTACAATCTAAATCACATATTCAAAAAAAGAGACATCATAAACTAAGATGTGAGGCTCTAAAACAATATACATTATCAATTTGATATCGCTCAGTCTACTAACTTTCAACATGTCATTTTTAAACAAAACCTCTGTTGAAACAGGATTATAATTACAAAAGTATATCATATTTAACAAGATATTTAACAAATGTCTGTTGACATTTATCAAGGTAAAATTATTTCAGAATTCTTTTGTCATTCCAATTTTCATCTTTTTTCTGTATTTTAGTCTTTAAATTTACACTGGAAAGAAGTTTCTGGAAATATATATTTTTCTTTAATAAGTGCAGAGTGGAGGTCAATGAAAAGGCTTTACCTATCACTTTGTTCTTCTTTCCATTTTTTATAGGTGTACAAAGCAAACTTCTAATGCACTGCTGGTTTATATTTCCCATGTTTTCATTCTAAACAAAGAAACAAAAAGCAAAACAGCTAAATACTATGAACAGATTGTCTGCCCATTCGATGCTATACAAACTATACTGGACATACAAAGTTATTAATATGCTTATTTTTATTAGCTAGAGATAACATCAGAGTGTAAAAAGTGCACAAATTATAATGAAGTTCATATAAATGCAATAAAAAAGTCTTTACTAAAAATAATAAATATCTTATTTTTAGTTTTTTATTTTCCATTTTATTTACCTATATTTCTTTTATTTTCCATGTTAAAGTTTCTTAAGCAGCTTACAGTAGTACTAAGCAAAATATTTACTGAGTTCCAACTATCCCTGTGTAGTAGATGTCTCAAGCAACTTAATAAGAAAGGTAGAAATCAGAATCTTTACATCAACAAGGATTCTACACAATACAAATGTCTCTTTCTTTAGTTTTACCACTGTTTCTACTGTCTATATCGCTACAGTCTTAAAAAGGTCTCCTAGATATGAAAACAACAAAGTCAAGGCAGCTGCCTCCAACTGCAATGCTTGTCTTAAGCCAGATGAGAACAAATACTAGAATCTAAAGTTTTCAATGTCTGAGAAACTGACCCTTATAGGTTTGCTCTCCAGAAAAACAAATACTCATTTTTTTTCACGAGGTGTTCACTGTGGTAGACGAGCAGTTACAGACACTCAAGCCATATGGAACTTAATTTTTGAAGACAAACTCAGGAACTCTAGCAATACTATCTAGAGAGTGTCAACTGATATTAAATAGGTAATTGTGAAACTACCTCAAAGTTAATGATATTTCATGCTTTCAAAACTGACAAAAGTACAGAGCAAAATACGTAAGTATAGCTGACTACCTCTGAACAGATGTTCTGAGCTGTTTTATTTCCCTTCCCCAGATCAGGGCAAACACAGGTCACTCCCAAAGAGACAATTCTGGAGCCAGTCCTTCAGGGAAGAACAGTACAGAGCAAACAGCCTTCGAGCTCCAAGCCTAAGACCGCGTTACTTACTGTCCAGGGAAATCTTTTGTCCTTACTGACATCTGGATATTAAGTGGTTCCATAGTATTTTTGACATACTGAGCATACATGTAATTGATTCTGTTTGCATCACGTTCCCTGTAGAAAGAACAGAAATGAGTTCTTTCCATGCAGTGAAAAAACACAGGCAAAACAGGCATATAGATGATTATAAGAGAAACACAGCAGTCTGAAATCATGGAGCAAAGTGTACAACATGATTAGAAAATGAAGCTTTAAACATATTTGATGATGCACAACTTTAGTAGTTACTATAATTGAAATTTTTTGAAAAAAACAAAGGCTCATAATTTTTCAGCTATTGAAAACAAGTTTAAAATGTCATTAAGTAATCTTATTACCACTCTTAACAGTCATGTTGATTTTTGCACCATTTAATGTGAAATCCCTAGGAATTTTCCTCTATGACATATTTTCTCAAAATTATAGAATGACTAAAGTTGAGTATCTGTTTTTATTTCTTATTTGTCTACTCATACCAACAGAATAATCTTTTACACATTTTTAGACCAAGAGAAAAATCGAGCAGGTCTAGAATTTTATTAAGTTTTTCTCTCTTCATTTTTCTGCTTTGCGGTGCTTTAAGACTTATATTTAAATTAAAAACAATGCTTTTGAACTTACAATATTTTCCCAACTCTTTTTCCAGTTTCTTGCTTAACAGGTAGAACATAAAAGGTTAACCTGATGTCAGAGGGTTTGTAAGTATAATGCCAGTGCCAAAGTTGGGAAAACAGAATAGAATATATCTTTTCATTAGGAAACTTCCTACACTCCCTGGTGATGGGAATAAACTTGACAAAGATGGTCAGATTATGGAAATTTACTCCACAAATTTCTGAAAGGCTGTGCCTCCGGTAACTGTAAGATCACTATCTGAAGAAATAGGAAAGCCTAATAATGGGAAAGTGAAAGTGAAGTCACTCAGTCGTGTCTGACTCTTTGTGACCACACGGACTGTAGCTCTCCAGGCTCCTCCATCCATGGGATTCTCCAGGCAAGAGTACTGGAGTGGGTTGCCATTTCCTTTTCCAATAGTGGGAAGAACTATATATACAAAAAATATCTTAATGACCCAGATAACCACGATGGTTATCTAGAGCCTAGAGCCAGATATCCTGGAATGGGAAGTCAAGTGGGCCTTAGGAAGCATCACTATGAACAAAGCTAGTGGAGGTGATGGAATTCCAGTTGAGCTATTTCAAATTCTGAAAGATGACGCTGTTAAAGTGCTGCACTCAATATGCCAGCAGGTTTGAAAAAATGTACAGCAGCCACAGGACTGGAAAAGGTCAGTTTTCATTCCAATCCCAAAGAAAGGCAATGCCAAAGTATGTTCAAACTACCGCACAACTGCACTCATTTCACACGCTAGCAAAGGTATGCTCAAAATTCTCCAAGCCAGACTTCAATATTCAATAGTACGTGAACCATGAACTTTCAGATGTTCAAGCTGGATTTAGAAAAGGCAGAAGAACCAGAGATCAAACTGTCAACATCTGCTGGATCACTGAAAAAACAAGAGAGTTCCAGAAAAACATCTACTTCTGCTTTTTTGACTACGCCAAAGCCTTTGACTGTGTAGATCACAACAAACCGTGGAAAAGAGATGGGAATACCAGACCACCTGACCTGCCTCCTGAGAAATCTGTATGCAGGTCAAGAGGCAACAGTTAGAACTGAACATGGAACAACAGACTGGTTTCAAATAGGAAAAGGAGTATGTCAAGGCTGTATATTGTCACCCTGCTTATTTAACTTCTATGCAGAGTATATAATGAGAAATGCTGGGCTAGAGGAAGCACAAGCTGGAGTCAAGATTGCCAGGAAAAATATCAATAACCTCAGATATGCATATGACATCACCCTTATGGCAGAAAGTGAAGAGCAACTAAAAAGCCTCTTGATGAAAGAGGAAAGTGAAAAAGTTGGCTTAAAGCTCAACATTCAGAAAACGAAGATCATAGCATCCGGTCCCATCACTTCATGGCAAATAGATGGGGAAAGAGTGGAAACAGTGGCTGACGTTATTTTTGGGGGGCTCCAAAATCACTGCAGATGGCGACTGCAGCCATGAAATTAAAAGATGCTTGTTCCTTGGAAGGAAAGTTATGACCAATCTAGACAGCATATTAAAAAGCAGAGACATTACTTTGCCAACAAAGGTCCATCTAGTCAAAGTTATGGTTTTTCCAGTAGTCATGTATGGATGTGAGAGTTGGACCATAAAGAAAGCTGAGTGCCAAAGAACTGATGTTTTTGCACTGTGGTATTGGAGAAGACTCTTGAGAGTCCCTTGGACAGCAAGCAGATCCAACCAGTCCATCCTAAAGGAAATCAGTCCTGAATATTCATTGGAAGAACTGATGATGAAGCTGAAACTTCAATACTTTGGCCACCTGATGCAAAGAACTGACTCATTTGAACAGACTCATTTGATGTTGGGAATGATTGACGGTAGGAGGAGAACAGGATGACAGAGGATGACATGGTTGTATGGTGTCACCAACTCGATGGGCATGAGCTTGAGCAGGCTTCAGGAGTTGGTGAAGGACAGGGAAGCCTGGTGTGCTGCAGTCCATGGGGTCTCAAAGGGTCAGACACAACTAAGCGACTGAACAAGCTGAACTGAATAGAGGGAAACATTTCAAAATTAAGTGGTGTCTCAGGAGAACTGTCCACTTGCTCTGAGTTCTAAGTTTCCAATCTTTTCCTGTCTCCCATCCTCTCACTCAGCCTGTCCAAACTGCTTCTGGGACGGTGGTCTCAAATGGTGTTCTTGATCACTAGTGATACCACAAAGGCTCCTGAAGTCGTGGCCTCATTCCTGGCTAAGATATTTTTGTCTTTCCTTTCTCTGATGTGGCCAGAATACTGGAGTGGGTAGCCATTCTCTTCTCCTGGGTTTGAGAACCGAGATCGAGACCTGGGTTCAATCCTGGGTTGGGAATATTCCCTGGAGAAGAGAATGGCTACCCACTCCAGAATTTTGGCCTGGAGAATTCCATGGACTCCATAGTCCATGGGGTTGCAACAAGTCAGAGAAGACTGAATGACTTTCAGTTCTTTGATGAACCTACACTTTAGGTGAAGTGTAACTGGCCACATCAGGTAATGACTATATGTCCAGCACTGTATACAGTGGAAAAAAGAATGAAAGGGAAGCGAGCATGGTAACAGAGGAAGAGATGAACTTCAGACTGAACACTTCTGAGCCTAGACTGATAACCTGGGAAGGCATGAGAAATACATTAGACTCAAGATACTCCTGGCTTCTTAATACTTCGTACATAATTACCTGGGGAGAATCCCAAGAAAAGGTCATGAGATAAGCGCAGGATTTCAGTTAACAAAACTATTTTAAAACAATAAACATTTCATGGAAAATGAAAGTCTCAGGAAAATAAAACACACTACAGTAAAGATAAGAAAAATGAAAAAATACCTTTGTCCAAATGTCTTTTACAATGATGATGATGACAGATGACTTTTGTTATTATCATGATTTCAACAGAGGGAGCCAGATGAACCCAAATACTTAAGCAGTCCAATTTCAGAGTCTACACTCTCATACTCTGTGTCTATCATTTTTTAAAGGAGTACAAATCTTTTTACTATTTTTAAAATAGTTTTCCTGCATTTAACTATGTTTCCCAATATAATTATAATTAACAAGTAGTAAATACATTCTAAGAACATAAGCTTAAAGTATTAACTCCATGTATTTGTCATTATGTGATAAAATAGGCATTTAAAATTAACATGGAACTCGCCTGGTGGCTCAGACAGTAAAGAATCCACTTGCAATGTGGGAGACCTGGGTTTGATCCCTGGGTCAGAAAGATCCCCTGGAGGAGGGCATGGCAACCACTCCAGTATTCTTGCTGGGAGGATCCCATGGCTAGAGGAGCCTGGTGGGCTACACTCCATAGGGTTGCAGGGAGTCAGACACAACCGAGTTTAGACTAAGCACAGCACAAAATTAACATGAAGTTAACTAATATGGAATTATAGCACTAAAACATCTATTTCTGAAAATTACGAGCTTACAGAAACAGTGTAACATCACATTCACTTTTCCTTCTAATTAGGTGGCTCTCTGAATTTGAAGCACAGGAAACTCTGAAACCTCCCACCATGTGGAAATGACCTTCACTTCTGAAATTCTACAAACCCCAAGAGCTTACTGTGTTAGATCCCATTGATAATACAATTCTAATAATTATGTGTAATGTTCACCTTCACTATTCCTTATTTTTATACTTAACATTTCAAAACTGTCGTCAATAAATTATTTTATCTTTTAAAAGTTAATCAGATGGTTGGTTAGAAGAGTACTAAGTGACCCATACTTTCCCACTGACACATAATTGCCTAAAAAGAATGATTTGCTTACCGCTAACATCAACAAACTGCCAGGCATTTCATCTCATAGAAGATGTTTGCATTGACAAAGTGTTTAATAGTGAAAACTGGAAAGGCCTAAATTCTATCAATAAGAAATTTCAGAAATGTAGTAAAGAATCTGCTGGCCAAGGGTCAGTATCAGCTAGTCCTTTTACAAAGCTAGAATTACTATTTTAGTAACTTCAGCACCATTTTAGTTTTCACAAAATGAAGCCTGGTATCTAATTTTTATTAAAATAAAACCATACATCACTATGAGGTCTTGCACTGCATCATTAGATTAAAAGCTAACTATCAGCTAATGTAAGGCACTGGTGTTAGATAAATTTTCATTACTGTAAACTCACTTAATGAATCAGTTAAAATGGTCCATGTAAATTAGTCTCTTTAAAGTAACCATACTGATATTTATCCTTCATTAAAAAATCTTTACACTAAGACTGTCTTGGAATAATTTTTAAAAGTGGAAATATATATTTTCTTTTACAGAGAAGGAATGTGATATTCATTAGAAACAAATCAAGTATAAAGTTCAGTTCAGTTCAGTGGCTGAGTCGTGTCCAATTCTTTTCGACCTCATGGATTGCAGCACGCCAGGCTTCCCTGTCTATCACCAAGTCCAGGAGTTCACTCAGATTCATGTCCATTGAGTCAGTGATGCCATCCAGCCATCTCATCCTCTGTCGTCCCCTTCTCCTCCTGCCCCCAATCCCTCCTAGCATCAGAGTCTTTTCCAACGAGTCAACTCTTCTCATGAGGTGGCCAAAGTACTGGAGTTTCACTTTCAGCATCATTTGCTCCAAAGAAATCCCAGGGTTGAGCTCCTTCAGAATGGACTGGTTGGATCTCCCTGCAGTCTAAGGGACTCTCAAGAGTCTTCTCCAACACCACAGTTCAAAAGCATCAGGTCTTCAGCGCTCAACCTTCTTCACAGTCCAACTCTCACATCCATACATGACCACAGGAAAAACTATAGCCTTGAGTAGATGGACCTTTGTTGGCAAAGTAATGTCTCTGCTTTTCAATATGCTCTCTAGGTTGGTCATAACTTTTCTTCCAAGGAGTAAGCGTCTTTTAATTTCATGGCTACAGTCACCATCTAGTAAGATTTTAGTTTTTTTTAATGCACATTCACCAGTAGAGGTCACTATCACACCAAGTCACTGAGCCTGTTCAGCCATCGGAAGAATTAGAGGACTTGTCTGAATTAATAATAAAAAATCCCAATGTAAATACATAAAATAAAAGGACACAGAAATATGCTGCCACACAAATACATTTAAAGGTAAGTATAGATAATTCCTCATTTTACACATTTTTTTTTCTTTTTTGGCTGTGCCTCTAAGATTGAGCAATCTTAGTTCCCCAACCAGAGACGGAACCCAGGCCCCAGCAGTGGAAGCAGAGCCCTAACCACTGGACAGCTAGGGAATTCTCATCATTTTATACATTTAATATGCATATCCTACTCATTTCCCTATTCTCCTCTGGATATGTATAAATTCATAAATAAACATGTATATATATATTTGCCTACATCAGTTCAGTTTAGTTGCTCAGTCGTGTCCAACTCTTTGCGACCCCATGAACTGCAGCACGCCAGGCCTCCCTGTCCATCACCATCTCCTGGAGTTCACTCAGACTCAAGTCCATCAAGTCAGTGATGCCATCCAGCCATCTCATCCTCAGTCATCCCCTTCTGCTCCTGCCCCCAATCCTTCCCAGCATCAGAGTCTTTTCCAATGAGTCAACTCTTCGCATGAGGTGGCCAAAGTACTGGAGTTTCAGCTTTAGCATCATTCCTTCAAAGAAATCCCAGGGCTGATCTCCTTCAGAATGGATTGGTTGGACCTCCTTGCAGTCCAAGGGACTCTCAAATAAGAACTGGAGGGGCTGGAGTCCTCTTTCAGGGCTATGGAATTTATAATTGAGAGAATGGGCCACTGAGCTTGGAGAGCTGAGCTGAGGTCCACAGAGATGTGACCTCAGGAGCACATCTCTGTGTGATGTGGACCAGGAGCAAGCTGAGGTTATGAGGAAGATGATGATGAGGAGTGGTTCCGAGAGGAGCAGGAAGAGCAGAGCAGAGCAAATGATGCCTTGGAGGTTCCTGATGGGGCACTGATTCCTGACCACGAGAGCGCTCATCAGGAATCACTTTTTTCCTGGGACAGTATGAGTGAACTACTGTCTTTGTCCTTAAGCAAGCTCTGACTAGTACACTAGAGAGCAAGGGCTATATTGTGAGCTATATTTTTGCCACCTCCAACCCCCCTTTCTTGGCATACATAGTGTAAAAGGTGATACTTCTGTACAGGTTTGTAGTTGGAATTATAGGTTGACGACACAGTCCTTGGCACATAGTGGCAGCTGAGTGTTAACTTCCTTCCCATTTCTCTAACAAGCAGGGTTCTATGGAGATAGAAAAGACTACTTGGAAGAAAGATGTAACAGAGGCTTGACTATATATATCAGGCTTTGGATGGATGGTAAATTGGTGATCTTTCTCTTGACTTTCATCTCCAAGATTCATGACTCCCCGTGTCTCCCAATTAACCAATTTTCTTTACCTTGTACCAGTCTCTACAAAAGAATGGTTTAAATGACTGGTTGTACCCATCAACTCAGATGCGGGACTGGATCCACACAGGAAGAGATGGTTCCACAAAGGCAAGGTTGTTGAGTAGGCAGTGATAAGACACAGTGATAAGACAGGTCACTGTGTCTTCTGTTCTCCTCAACACTACCTGAATAGCAGCTACTTGAATAATAATTAACATTGGTTAGGTGTTCACTGTTTACCTGGTATTCTGCTAAATGGTTTCCATGGATCGTGTTGTTAATATTCACAGCAATCCAACATGTAGGTACTATTATCCCCATTTACAGAGATGCAGTCATGCTAAGGACTTCCCTGTAGCTCAAACAGTTAAGAATCGGCCTGTAAGGAAGGAGATCAGGGTTCTATCTCTGGATCAGGAAGATCCTTTGGAGAAGGAAATGGCACTCCAGTATTCTTGCCTGGAGAATCTCAGGGACAGAGCAGCCGAGTGGGCTACAGCGCATGGGATCGCAAAGAATTGGACACAACTGAGCAGCTAGCACATCCACATTCATCATTCACAGTTGTGCACAGAGAGGTTAAGCAAATTGCTCATAGCCACACAGCTGGTTGTGGTTGAGAAGGAATCCAGGCAGTCTGATTTCCCATCCCACAGGAAATCACAGAAACTATGGAGGCTAATGCAAGGGTGAGAAATGAGAGGAAGCTTGCTGAGGGGGATCCTCATTGTTGACAATAAGCAGAAGCTACCCTTCTCCTCCCACTAAGAGAGTCCATAAAAATAGCTCCTTTTTCAGGCTAAAATCATTTCCTGATTTCAAGAGTCATAGACCGTATAAGTTAGAGGAAATTTAGAGATCTTACAACTAGTTAGCTCTTGAAAATATTTCCCAGTTATGAATTTTTTTTATTAGTTTTACTTTCAGGTTCCATGATCATACACAAAAGATAGAAATCAACTATATTTCAGTTAAAAAAAAGAAAGACAATGAGTTCCTCTTTACTCTCATGGCTCCTTCATGTGGCTTTTCAGGTCCTTGGTGATCTGACCCCAGCCTGTGTTTCAGCATCCTAACTGGTGCTTCCACTTCTTTCCTCTGATTCAAGTCTAGCCATAGTGAAATACACCACCTCGCCCACCCGCCTCCCAAAACAAATCAATAATACTTGGATCACTCCATGATCTCATTGTTAGTCTACAAAGCCCTGTGGGGTTTTTTTTCTAAATCTTTTTTTTGGAGAGAATGTTTAAGTTCTACCTTTTCTTTAAAATATTATAATATGCATATTTAAGTGTTAGAGCTCAGTCATGTCAACTATTTGAGACCCCATGGACTTTAGCCTGCCAAGCCCCTCTGTACATGGGATTCTCCAGGCAAAAATAAACTGGACTGAATTGCCATTCCCTTCTCCAAATATACATCTTTAGATAGCTTAAATAATATAATAAACACTTGAATACCTGAAATTCTTTAGTTAGGCTGAAGTGCCTTGCAGCTATCACCACTGATAGGCTCCTCCCTCTGCCTGAAATCCTTCCACCCTTCCAGTCCTCTCCCATGTCCTTTAGGTCTAGGCTTAGAAAGTGCCCTTGACTGTCTTCTTCCACCTAAAACTTGGGCTTGGAATCTTTTCCTAACACGCCCATAGTGTCTGTCCTTTCCCTATCACATCTTATCACAGTGTTCTCTGTTAACTTGCTTGTCTCCCATTAGGAAGCACTAGCCTCTGAGCTTGTTGAGGACCTGTTTGGCTGGGCTAACATTGCAACCTGACACATAGTGAGAACTCAGTATATAACTTAGAGGTTGACAGTTCTTTACTGTGAAGACCAGATGGTAAACATTCTTGGATGTGTGGACCATACTGTATCTGTCCCATTTACTCAATTCTGCCACTGCAGTGAGAAAGCAGCCAGAGATAATAAGTAAACACATGAGCATGGTTGTGTTGCAATAAGCCTTTTTTTTTTTGCATGGGCTGGATGTGCTCCATGGGCCATAGTTTGCTGACTCCCACTATAACTGATGAAGAAATGAACACATTAAAATGAATGAGTGGGATTACATTTAACCAGAGAGGAATTATTAGCTACCACAAGGAGCCCTTTATCAGAAAACTTAGACTCTATTTTCTTTCTGTTACTTGAAAGAATTATATCCTCTGTGGCTTCCAAGGCCTTGTCTTAAAATGGCACCTGAAGACACCACCTCTCCTTTAAGATTTGAAACTATCAGGTCCTTAAGAGTAATCTATGTCTTATTTGTCCTTACTCCCAGAGCCCAGAGTCTAGCAGAATTCCCACACGCCTAGAGTAAAATAGTCACAGTCACTAGTTGGGGCAAAGCAGATGATTGGTGAAGCAGATAGTTGGGCTAGATAATAGTATAAACTCCTAAAACTGGGAAAACTTTAGTCCTCCAGACAAACAACTGCTATGCCGAGGTCCTTCTAGGTTTAGACTTGGGGTCTTTTGGTTCCAAATGATGGAAGACTCAACACAAACTGGCTGAAGCCCAAAAGGAATTTACTGGCACATTGATGTGTTTTGTTTCCGAGGGTCCAACCATGTCAGAAATTCACTCTAGGGCTCCACTTGCCTTCTGCTTGATTGGTTCCCTTATCAGACAGGCTTCATCCATTGGTGGCAGGATGACTAATATCGGCTTCATTCTCTTGTCCACACAGTTCAAAGACAGGTGGAAAGCAGGGAAGTCCCTGTTCTCAAAAGCTCCAGTAAATGTGACAAGACTGTACATCCTTGGCTTTGTCTGGGTTGTCTCTCCGTCCTTGAGCCAATCACCACAAATGAAATCAATGCCAGCTGAACTTTGCTGACCAAGAAAGAGGGAGAGCTTACTCTGCAGAAGTAAACTGCATGCACATGAAATGTATACACTGCGTACGCAGAGAAGGTGGCAAACTCATGGAGCATCTAGAACTGTTATGGCACCCACCGCCCCCCCCCCATGTCCACTGAGCTATCTTAGGAAGAGAAAACAGTCAAGCTTATTCACAGTTTCTAATGTGGGCACTTCTAAATACCTAATTACTATTAACATTTTCACGTATAAAATAAAGGTACATGTACTTCTTTAAAAATAAACTTAATATATTTTAGAACAGCTTTAGAGTTATAGAAAAATTCTGAATAGTGTGCAGGGAGTTCCCATATACCCAATATTTAGTTTCCCCTATTGTTAACATCTTCCGTAAGTGTGGTATATTCATGACAGTTACTGAGTGAACATTGATAATTGTTATTACCCAAAGTCCAAAGATTTCCTTAGTTTTTATGTAATGACCTTTCTCTCTTCCAGGATTCCATTCAGGCTATGACATTACTTTCAGTTGCCATGTCTCCATTGGCTCCTTTTAGCTATAAGTTTTTAGACTCCCCTTATATTTGGTGACCTTGACAGTTTTCAGAAACGCTTGTCAGATCTTTTGTAGAATGCCCGTCAGTTTAATTGTGTCTGATGGTTTCCTTGTGTCTAGACAGGTTGTGAGTTCTTGGGAGGAGACCACAGAGGTAAATTGTGTCCCATTTACCTCACATCTCTCAAACTGTCAGCATAATGATCTCTCTTGACATTGACCTTGACCTCCTGCCTCAGGCAGTGTTTGCCAGGTTTCTCCACTGCAAAGTTGGTCTTTTCCTCTCCCTCTGCATTCTGTATTTTCAGGGAAGAAAATCACTGTGTCCTGCCCACACTCAAGTAGCAGAGTTTTGCTTCACCTCCTTGAGGGGTGCGTATCTACATTAATTATTTGGAATTCTTCGGTGAAGAGTTGTCTCTTCTTCCCCACAACTGTACTGATTCATTATTTACTATATCAGTATGGACTCAGGTTTTTATCGCTTACTACTTTGGGTTATAACACAGTACTACTTTTGTTGTTCAGATTGTTTCAGCTCTGGTCATTGTGAACTCTTTCAGTTGTCTCCTCTGTCCTTTTTTAAATAATCCTACTTTAAATTAATGTTGTTTTTTTTTTTTTCCCTCCTGAGCATTCTCTACTTCCTAGCATTGTAAGAAGCTCCAAACTGATCTTCAATATTTTCTGCCTCACTCCCAGAATCAGCCGTTTTCCCAAGATGCTCTAGTTCATTTTGTTGGAGAGCAATGTTGAAAACTAAGTTCTGGGTGCTAATTGTGCTCAATATGTACATTTAAGAAAATATATTCTAAATGCCACAGAGTATGCTAACTTATTTAGAAGAATCTAGTTATTTTAAAAGACTTATTACTAAAAATATATTCAATTCCATAACTTCCTTTGCACAAAATTTTAACTTCTTGAGATCTCTTTTTCTTCTTGAAATATTATTTTTTATCTGTATTACTATTACTATGCTTATGCTGATATTGTTTGGTTAATTTGGACATTAACTATTGACCTCATATAAGGGCAGATAGTGTTTGCCTCTCTTCCACCACCACCCTACTTTCCATCTGCCCATCTTCCCATGATGCCATATGACAACTTTCTGTCATATCAGTAGCAAGATTTTCTGTTATTGTGACGAACATTTACCCCTCTGACTTTTGAAAGCATTCCTGCATTATTTTCTAGATTATCTATTTAGAACAGCAATGCCTTTCTGATACTAACGACTTTCAATACAATATGTATTTCTTTGTTTTCACTCTGAAGCCTTTTAATATGTTCTCCTTATGTCTAATATTCTCATATTTCATGATAACATATTATTTTTGTGGGGATCTTTTTTTAATGAAATTTAAGATTTGGTTGGCCCTCCCAATGGAGACTCATCTTTGTTCATTACAAAAATTAAGAAAGCTATTTATTTAATAATTTCCTCCTCTCTGTTTTCTATTTTAATATTCAGAAACATCCCTAACCATTATACATTATAAGTAAGGTTATGTTTTCTAGAAGACTTAAGTTTACTTTTCAAACCTTCCACAAAAAATTTTGGTGTGAGTACAGTCTTTTTAATTTCTAAGATATCTTTCTCTTCTCTGATGTTTTCTTTTTTTATAGTTCTCTGTCCCGTCTCCTTTTTCCTTGAAAGATACTTGTGATTTTGTTTGTTTGTTTGCTTGCTTGTTTTCTTTTGCTCTCTTTGATGTCTGTGTATCCTTTTTACATGGAGAACTTTCCTGAAATGTCTGGAGAAGGCAATGGTACCCTACTCCAGTACTCTTGCCTGGAAAATCCCATGGACAGATGAACCTGGTAGGCTGCAGTCCATGGGGTCGCTAAGAGTCAGATGTGACTGAGTGACTTCACTTTCACTGTTCACTTTCATGCACTGGAGAGGGAAATGGCAACCCACTTCAGTGTTCTTGCCTGGAGAACCCCAGGAACGAGGGAGCCTGGTGGGCTGCTGTCTGTGAGGTTGCACAGAGTCAGACAGACATGACTGAAGCAACTTAGCAGCAGCAGCTGGAGATACTCAGTTGTCTATTCATACCTAAAAGTGACGGCCTAAACACTAATTAGGAGAGGTGCATACAGGACTTAAACTCATACTCTGATGGATGGCTTTATTGAAAGGAGATTGGGTGATATTGTTGGGACAATGAAAATCTCAGTATCTTTGAGTGTTTTATTTGGACCATTCAATTTATTCAGATTTTATATCCCCCAGCTACCTGGGAATGAGGTGAGAAAGGATTCCACAGTTTAGTGAGCGTTCATTGGAAAGACTTTCTCTGAATCCCTCTATGTTCATCCCTTCCTCCCTGTTCTGCCTTCTCTGAGTCCAATGCCTCACCCAATATTTGTATATTCACTAACCTTCAGTGTGAGAAATGTGAAGGTTTAAGGCTCATTTGGTTGGTTACAGTTAAATGAGATATTTTTTTAAAATTCCAGAACATGTGTGCATCCTTAAATTCCCTCTCTGAGGCTAGATAGGAGCTAGACACTGATATGCTTGGTGTTATGGTGTATTGCCCTAAGGGTCACAGATCAAAGGGGTGTGCAGTGATTAAGATCAGGGGCTTTGGAGTCAGAAAGTCTTGGCTTGAGTTCTGTTTCTACCATATTTTTGCTGTGAATGTCATTTCTTTAGCTCCTTTTAGCCTCAGTTTCCTCATCTGTTAAATAGGAAAAATAATATTTATTTCTCAGGGTTGTGAGGATTAAATATAATACATCTACATCATTAGCATTAGCAGAGTGCCTATCACTTAATTAAGCATCCAATAAATAATGATGATGAAATAAACCTATTTTAGAAAACACATCTGATAGGTGAGCATTGATTTGATTCCTCATCTAACTGATTCTGCGGTCCTGGGTATATTGTTGAATCCATAGAGTCCAGAAGCGCCATAAATATCACGAAATTCAAGCCCTGAAATCTGGCTCGTGAATTGTCTTGTGTGCTCTTCCCCATCAAGTGGTTTCACTACAAGTGGTGGAATTGGGCCCAGATGGGGACTTTTTTGTTATCTGAGCCTGTCTGGTATCTATCACCATATGCTTCCTCTATTGAATCTCTTCTTTCCTTGCCCAATAAACTTTAATGGTATTTTGGCTCATGTGATGGTTGATGGCAGCCCTGCTTTTATCTATTTTTTTAATTTAATATTTTTTCTTTAAACTTTTAAATTTATTTTTGGCTGCACTGGGTCTTCACTGCTGCACATGGGCTTCCTTTAGTTGGGGTGGGTAGGGACACTCTCTATTGCAGTGTGAAGGTGTCTCATTACGATTTCTTGCATTGCAGAGATCAGGCTCTAGGGTGAGCGGGCTTTGGCAGCTGTGGCACATGGGCTTAGGTGCTCCGTGGCAGATGGAATCTTCTTGGACAGGGATCAAGCCTATGTCCCCAGGACTGGCAGGCAGAAGCTCAACAACTGGGCCACTCGGGGAGTTCAACCCTGCTTTTACTTCTCCATTATTAGGGCAAGGGGGCTAAGGTTCTGGGAGAGGGAGAAGCCAGAATGGCAGCAGAGCCAAATTCCCAAGTTCCCCCAGTGTATGAGTCTGCATGTACATAAAATAGGTGCTCATGTACACATGGGAAACCCCCTATATAAGTGGACAACAGAGTACACGCATGTCCACACCATCGCTCCACGTGTCTGCACACACACAAATGGCCAGCAGAAATGTACTCAGCACATTTCATCATACGTCTCAGATCGAAGGAGGCCATTCAGGAGAAAGAAAGGGAAGATTATGAGGCAAAAAGAGAAATGAAACCTAAAGGTCCCACCCTGTCAGCATTAACTGGAGTATAAGAAATGGAATTCGGACAGACAGACAGACTCCTGACATCTGCAAACAGCCAAAATGTCCAAAGGGCCTCTGATTCTCTGGCTGGTGATTGAACTTGGGCGGCTTTTCCTGAGTAAGTGTTCTCATTCCTTCCATCCAGAGTCCCTGTGATGGATTCCCATGGCTGATCTATAAAACAGAAATCCTTTGCATTCCTGCATCCACTCAGCTTCTCTTCTTGGCAGGTCTCTCTCCCTATCTGTGACACAGGGTTTATCCTGAGATTGCTTTGGATGTTTTAGATTGGTGGTATTTATGTTAATATCAGAAATGGCAATTTAAGAAGAAATATAGATAAGGGATGGGATAACATGGGGAAAAGAAACATTCGTTACAGGCGTTACTAGCACAGTAAACTCCAGGGGAATTTGTTCTGCTAAGAGCTATTATTATAAATCTTATTTTATCTTTATTTTTAGGATTTTTTATTTGCTTCTTGGCTTATTTTATTTTGTGCAGGGTAAGGTGTCCTGATAAGATTTACATTTTCCACACATCGTCTCCAGCTTTTGGACGATGCAAATATACACACTCAGTGTGGACTGGTACAGCACTCACATCCTGAGTTATAGGACAGGGTGCTGTGGGCTGAGTTGAAGTCACATCTTGGTTATTATCCTTTGACACTGAATACTATGGCCCTTTCATGTAAGAAAGGAGGGACCTGGATAAGACCAGTTTTCACAATCTATGACTCTAGGACTAGACATCTAATGTCCCTTGCAGTTTAAACAGTTCCTAGTTTCTGCACATGAATCTTTCAGATGTGCTGCATAAGAAAATACCTGTATTTCAAGAAAAAAAAAGCATTTGTCCTACTGTTCTTTGCTTATTATTTTCCTCGATAACTCCATGCATTCTCAGGTCTCCACCTAAATCAGGCTTTTTCTGACCACCGGTAGCCTCCAAACTGGTTTCAGTGAGTCTGCTATGAGTTCCTGTCCTCTCTGAAGTCTCCCCATTAGAGAACTTATTACCCTGACCCGACAGTGGTTGTTCATTTAACCACCTCTCTCTCCAGATATATTGTGGGAGTTAATGGAATGAAAGCAGCCCCTGTCACTTTATCATTGTTTTTGCCTGGTCTTATCTTGTCCTGAGGACTTGTCCAGTGTGGAGGGTTTGGTGACGGTTGCTATGGCCACCTTTCCAGCTACTGGCTGGACCTGAGTGTGAGCTTCTCCAACCCTACTTGAAGAAGACAGTGCATGGTGGATGATTTCTTTGTTTTTTCTATTTGTGCCTTTTCTAAACTGACCCTTTAGAAGACATTGACTACTTGGACTCATTAATGATCAGAGTTGAATCGCTCTTCAGAGATGCCAGATCAAACCCTTCACTCTGTCAATGATGCGATTGAGATCCAGATTGGGGAAACACCTTGGATAAGGCCACCAGCCAGAGAAGGAACCCAGCTGGTGCCAGAACCTAGGCTGTACCCACCATTCTGGGTAATTGCTGAAAAGAGAAATTGATTTAATTTCTTTGCTCCAGGATAATTTTGCAGCTGGAAAGAACAGTCTCTTTCCTATTTCTACACTCTGATATGCTTGGTGATTTGTCTTAATAGCTTGTTTCATGTGGCCTTTAATGCTCCACCTCATGTGGACCTGAGAACTCTTTTTGAGGCAAGCATGATCTCTCCGCTTTGCTGCATGAAGATAATGAGGTCAGGATTATTGTGGTTTTCCTCCAGAGAACACAAAAGCAGTAACTGGCAGAATGAGGTTTTCATTGTAAGCATAATGGGTGTTTTTCTGCCATGCCTGCTTCCTTTTTTAATATTAATTTTTAACAAATAAGTAATACAGAAGTACCCTTGGTGAAACAATTAAATTGCCATAAAGCTAATATCCCCGTTGACACTACTACCCTCAACCCCAGTCCCTGATCAAGGCGATGCTGACTCAGTGAGTTGGCTGTATGTCCCGTTAGCCACTTTTCTATACATTTACTTTCGTGTGTCTGTGCCTGCAAATCCTGCAAACGGTTTTTTTAAATGGTTTTGTATTTTAAATGTCATTTTGAAATTTCCACTTTTTGTGAATTAAGCAGCCTTGGAGTTTTCACACCATTAGTTATAAATCTGTCTCATTCTATTCATCTTGTATGTGTGGCTCAACAGAAGGACTGCACCATAGGTTAGCCGCTACCCACATACACATGTTCATTCCATCACATACATATGACCTGGCAGTAAACATTTTCAAATGGGCTTCCTTGTGCATGCATGTTTTTCTGCAGCAGAAAACACACCATGAAATTTTTAAGGCTTAGTTCCATTTGAGTGTTAACCAAAACTGCAAAATTGCCCCATTTTTGGCTATACCAATTCACATCCCATTTCACTCCAGGTTACTCCAGTCAGTTGCTTGATCCCTGACTGGGCAACGCTTGATATTATCAGCATTCTAAATTTTTGCCAGTCTGATACGGGAAATTTACTGGCCACTCATATTTCCTTATCGATCTATGAATTGCCTGTTTTGTCCTTTTCCAATTTGTTTCTATCTGGAAAAGGCTTTCCTTAGTGAATATGGGATGCCTCCTTCTGTACTGTGATAATTGGGAAAATACACTGTTGAATCTCCAGGGAAATAATTCTGTCACATATTTTTAAAATTAATTTACCAACTAGTTCTGAGAAGCTCATATTTTAGAAATTATTGGGTTTGGGTGCACATGTTCTGCACTGCTATGACAGTTGAGGAGGATGACAATTATTCCCTGCCCCGCCCCCCACCTCCCACCCCCTGGCTTCATGGGGTGGGGCAAAAGGGGTTCTACAGCATTTAAAATGTGTGGAATATCTTCACTGTGGCAAGGGAAAGAGACAACAGGTTCAGAGATGGTCCCAGGCAGGTCTGAATTTACAACGGCCTTTCATCCTGAGGGCAAACTTAGGAAAACCCAGCAAGCCCATCCTTTGGCTTTCTGCCTGGGCCATTGTTAGGACTCATGGTCATCTTCTCTCAGATAAGGATAGCTGGAAGTTGCTGACTGCTGTGCCAGGGAGGAACACAGAGTTGCTGGCCATGTCTTACACAATTTAGCCATCGGGGTTAGCAGAGTTAGGGAGTGGAGAGTCTTAAAGGAGGGCACCTTGAAGAAAACAAGGAGCAGAGATCAAGGTCCCAAGAAGGAGCAGGCTGCCAGACTGGCGATCTGGAGTTCTGGCCTCCCTGCCTGTCCCTTCCATAGCTTGGTTTGACTGAGAACAATCACTGATGCTCAGTTAAACCAGAGGGCTTCGTATTTGCAGCAGTGGAAAAGTTTCATAGATTCTCACAGATGGAAGTTATTTTAGAAAAGGCACAGAGTGAGTGTTCAGTGACCTTCGTTGTCACTTGACCTTGACCTTGGTTGTACATTATCATGGGCCTCAGTCTTGAGATTCTGACTCAGGGTTGGGCAAGATAACAGGTATTTTTAACAAGCTCCGCAGGCCATGCTGATGATCAGTTGAAATTGGGAAACACAGATAGTGCATTTTTTAAATGGTGATATATTCCATTGCACATAGATAACACAATCAACCTAATCTTCCAGCATTTTTAAGTCACAGCTGCCATTCTAAAGAATTCCTATAATTCCTCTCCAGTTCTAACTTTTAAAAAAATCCACAAACTTCCACCTAATTTCATATTCTCTAACGACAAACAAATGGTCTAGAGCAATTAATTTCTGAGCAAACTCCCAGAGATAGTGAAGGACAAGAAAGCCTGATGTGCTGCAGTCCATGGGGTCACAAAGAGTTGAACACAACTTAGTGACCAGACAACAATAGCTTGTCTCCCTGCCATAGTACACTCTGGGGTAGAAGACAGAGGGAGACCCATTTGAGGCATTCATGTCAGTAGTACATGATAGCTGCCTATTGACATACACTGGGTAGAATGTTACTTACACCTGTTTATATGAGAGTGCAGTTAGATTAAAGGGTCAGAATTTTCCACTGGAGAATTTATCGACTGGTGCTCAAGGTCAGAAAATCTGAAAATTAGCAAATTAATCAGCAAATCTGCAGCAGAGATGGGTTCAGACTCAGGTAGTCAGCTGTTTCCTCTTGAGGGAGAGCAGAATGTGAAGTTAGGAGCTTAGTGGCAGCAAAGGACAGGCCAGAATTTGGGCTAAAGAAACATATACAGTCCATCTTCCTGGAAGCATCTTCTCTTCGTCTTCCTGGAAGCATCTAAACGCATGATGTCTGTGGAGCATATCTGAGAGATTTCAGTGCCTCACAACTTAATTTTCTCATCTTTCCTCACAGCTCCAGCAGCATCACAGGTTGTCGTGAGAGCATTTTTGGGTCAGCCCGTGACTTTGCCCTGTACATACTCATCCTGGTCTCCGCATAGTAATAGCATGTGCTGGGGCAAAGCCAGTGTCCCAACTCCAAGTGCAATGACGAGCTTCTCTACACCGATGGGACAAGGGTGGTCTCGAGCAAGTCACCAAAATACCAACTTCGGGGGAGTATCCAGACAGGGGATGTCTCCTTGACCATCATCAACACCAACGAAAATGACCAGAGCGTGTACTGCTGCCGCATAGAGGTGCCTGGCTGGTTCAATGATGTGAAGAGGAACATCCGCCTGGATCTGAGGAGAGGTGAGCACACACAGGCTGTGTCTGTGGGTGGAGGAGTTCGTGTTGGGTCATGGAGTCAGAGGGTGGTGGCAGAGAGACTGAAGCTGCTTAAGCAATGAGCGGACAGATTAAACCTGAGACGCGTCTGTGTCTAGAGGAGCTACAGTCTGGAACAATTGCCTGTGGGAGCTGAGGAACCCACAGAAATGAATGAAAGGGTGGAGGGTGAGGAGTAGGGGGTGGGGAAAGGAACCAGTGAAATTCAAGGTCAATATGAAGAGGGCAGCTGCTTCTTGCCTAGGAAACTGAAGAAATTTGGGCTCAGGGCTTTTAGATCTGCCAGGTTTTATGTGAACTGTATTGATTTCTGCATCTTGGCAAAGATTACAAAATTTTTACAAACACTGGGTGAACAAAATAAAATGTTTTGTTCATGTATGAGCTTCATCCATAAACTAACAGTGGGCTACTTCCAGTGAGGGGAAAGGGCAGGAGATTTGGAGACAATCATAAATAACAGTTTTCAGGTGGTCTTTCCTTCTGCTACTATTAGCTGCTTTTGATGAAATTTGCAATATGGCAGAACTCCTAAAGATTTGAGCGGCATGCATGCATGCAGGGTCTCTGGTTGAATTATGTAAATAATAATCACCATTCCTGCTAGTCTGGAATGGAGGCACTCAAAGTCAGCTCTGTGCTCAGCCTGCACCAAGGTCCAAGGATTCTTGGGCTCTGTTCTTAATTGGACTGGCATCTCAGAAGGCAAGGTCTCACTGCTGCTGCTGCTGCTGCTGCTGCTGCTGCTGCTGCTGCAATGTATATATACATGTATAACACATATGTTATGTATACACATACATAACTGAATCCTTTCCCTTTTTCAGATTCTTTCCCCTGATAGGTTATTACAAAATATTGAGTATAGTTCCCTATGTTATACAGGAGGTCCTTGTTGATTATGTTTTATGTTCAATAGTGTATATAGGCTTAGTCCTAACCTCCTAATTTATCACCCACGCACCCCACCCCACTACACCCTACTCCCTCCCCAGCTGGCCCATCTGAACTATTTTAAACCAAGGTGCAGACATCCTAATACTTTATCCTTATACAAACCAGCATGAATCTACTAACAATAAGAACATTCTTCTACTAACCACTTAGTAATGCCAAAGAAAAGGTAACAATAATTCCACACCAATATCCAGTATCCAGTCCATATCCAGATCTGCAATTATCCTCACAAATGTCTTTGCTGCTGCTGAGTCACTTCAGTCGTGTCCGACTCTGTGCAGCCCCATAGACGGCAGCCCACAGGCTCCCCCGTGATAGATGTTTATTTTTAACTAGGATCTAATCAAGGTTCATGTTGAAGAGACTAGGCCAGTTATCCCCTGGTGGCTCAGAGGTTAAAGCATCTACCTACACTGCAGGAGACCCAGGTTCAATCCCTGGGTCAGGAAGATCCTCTGGAGAAAGAAATGGCACCCCACTCCAGTACTCCTGCCTGAAAAATCCCATGGACGGAGGAGCATGGTAGGCGATAGTCCATGGGGTTGCAAAGAGTCGGACATGACTGAGCGACTGCACTTCACTTCACTTCAGGCCAGTTGTCTTACAGAATGTTCCATAGATTTGCACAGAGGTGATTTTTAAAGAAGTACCGGCAAGGGACTTGGTTCCTGAAGATATTACTGTGACATCATTCACCAACATGAAATAATTCTCTGAGAGGTCAGCTGTAGAGTAAAAACTCTGGAACTTTAATGTCAATAGTAAAGTTAAATAATGTTCTATTTCCATGATCATATGCGGCTTTTAATTATCACTAATAAGGGGTAGTATAAATTGACATGAATTATTTTAGGGAGTGAAATAATTGAAAGAAATAAATAGTGAAAAATACAAATGGCATTATGCCCAAGAATTCCTGACGCTTGACCCTGGCAGAGTTATATTCCTTGGATTATCCGATTGCTTAAGCAAACACCACCAGTAATTTGCTAAGGGTACAAAAATATGAGAAAGAACATTTGTTAGTTTACTCTAAATCCTTTTTAAAGTCTTCAGAAAGCACATATAAAATTGGGCCAGTAACGTCTATAACCTTGATACATATAACCTTGACTTTATTTTTTCTGTGTACCAGCCAACAAAAAATGAATACAAACTTTAAAATTACAAAGAACATGAAAGAGAAATGAACTGCAGTAGATTTCTGACTCTCGCCATGTGTATGTATATCGGCGTGATGGAGACTGCAGGCACCCTTCTGGGGTCAGTTAAATCCCGGGGCTGTTTCCAAATCAGAACAGACTCAGAAGCCTATCAAATTTTCACCGAGGGTCCAAAGTACAAAGAAAAATTATATCTGAAATATATGTCTGTGGGTCTTGAATCAATCAGCTCACAGAAAACACTGTACCCAGGCCTATAGTAATTGTGACACCATTCACTCTGTGAAAGAATTTTCCAACAGGTCAACTGCCGTGGAAAAAACCTGGAACTATAATGTCAAATAGTAAAGTATTTTCACAAATGAAGTTACTTGTAAGAGGAAAAAAAGCAACTGCAGCTTCTGTGTTTTAAACAGGTCGTGAAATAGCTATGTAACCAGTATTACGTACACGTGAAAACGACAGCGAGACCGTAGTCCTTACCGTGTTAAAGTATCTGATGATTTTTCTAATTCCTCACACTCCATGTGAAACACACTAGAAAAAGAATCCTGGAAACAGAGCAACAACACATACTGAGAAATATGTTTGAGAATACACTGAAAACTATCTAGGCACAGACATACAAGTCTGTGGAACTCAGACCCCACTTCCTGTATTTTTTCACTTTCTCAGACAAAACTGACCCAAGTGCTTACTTCATGACACTCTCAAACCTACTTCCCATTACTAAGAACCATGCTCCTACTGTTTCTGATACTGACCTACAAAAATACTTATTTGAGTACTATATGTTTTTGCTTTTCTACCAGCTGTTAATAAACATGTTAGCTTCAAATTTTCTCTGTATTTATTAAAAATCCTCAAGTTTTAGCTTTTATGCATGCATTCACTGCTATTCTTGGGTCTTATAAAAAAGACAATTCAATAATATTTATGAGATTATTAAATTATGAAGATTTTAGCAACAAAGAGATGTACTTTTGAAGTTAAATTGAAAAGCAGCATACATACTTGCACCCATACTATAACTGAATAAAAAATTGGAAGGAAACTAAACAATGATATCAGTTTAATGTGGGAACAGAAGAAATGAATACTTTTTTTCTTGTTCACAATTAGATTTTTGCTCATGTGTTGAAATGTTTTTTATCAAAAAATAACTACAGTATAAATGAACATCAAGTCACTTAATTGCTACCCCCAACAAATTAAGTCTTTAAAAAGTGAGCAAAACAGATTAATGGGCATACTGCTGAGCAACTATACTTTAAAGCAACTCTGATACCAGTCAGTTGCTGCCATGATAGCTGTTAACTGGTAGAAGGATAAGCTGAATGTTAAATAAAGTGATATTTAAATGGTCTACAAAAGGAGTGCCCTTGTGTATAACTTTCAAAAATTAAATGACAATGAGCAATCACAGAGCAAAAATGGTAAACTGACACACTGCATTAAATTCAGACCTGAACTTTAGAAGGATAGCTACAATCTTATAATTATCTCTATATTAAGGAATTTATAATTGATTGAAAATATTTTAAATAATTTCCATGAGAATACTGATTATCCTGCAGCACAGTGAATTCTCATTTGACTTCCTATTAAAGAGAGTTATATACACACAAACACAATGATTCAAATAACGCTATAGCACACAGTCCTGTCTTCCTAATAAAATAATTAAAAATTTAAAATATAAGTATTAAAAATCTTTTTTATAAGTAAAATAATGTTTTATAAATAAAATATATTTTATTTATAAAAAATAATTTTTTCAATAAAATAATAGAAAAAACTATTATTTTTCTCCCCCCATGCATGCATGCTAAGTCACTTCAGTCATGTCTGACTCTTTGCAGTCCTACAGACTGTAGCCCATTTCTCCACGCACCCCCCAGAATCAACTCAAATATCCTATACAGACTGTAATTGACTTTATGCAAGTAAGAATCCCTATTTTCCTTCCTAACCCACCAATGAAGAGCATGTTCTCAGGGTCTAAAGGGAAAAGAAAACAAACAACTACAGCAAAAAGAAATATACCAAAAGCAGTGATTCATCAGTTAAGAAGGAAAAGAAACTGCATAAAAGAAAACGGCCTTAGGCTACAGGTGCTGACGCTAACAGCCAAGTCAGCTGGCCTGTAAGTAACCAGCGCTCTATGAGAACACTCCATCTTTCCACACAGATCTTACTTCTTTACATGCAAATCAATGGCTTGAAATCTACAGCTTAGAATAACTAAGCAACTTTCCCTGGTGGGTGAAGAATTTGGGACTAACAGGTACCTTTAACAGCACTGCCTCCATTGGGCCATGCCTTATGATTTCCACACAATCCTGCTTCACTCAGAATAAACAGGCAGAACAGGTCTACCTGCTCACAGCAAGAGGGCACCACTATCCTGGGCAAAAAAGGTCTGCTCACTGTAATGTGCAGCACAGTGCAGCCTTGATGGAAGCAGCACGCTGCCGTTCCCATGGCGACTGCTCGGAGGGCCAACAAGGTGAGGGTGCGCCGGGGCATCCTCCAACCTCACCTCTACGCCTTCTCAACCAAATAGCTCACTCTTCAATCAGCTTTACATCAACAACCATGTTCAGTTGGACCTGAGACAGAGTTCTGAGGCCAAGATGAGGTTTAAAAACAATGCTTTAAGGACCGTACGCTTCTGTCTTTCTAAAAATAAAAAAGTCATACTCTGTGTACTCACGGAGCAATCTTCATCCACTATGAAAATGGTGCATTTCTGCACCTGCATGAAAGAGATAATAGTGGCAGCTATTTTCTTTAGAATTACTTCTAATGATTGTTGTTCTTCAAAAATTAAGCTAGCAAGGTCAAGCAGCACCTAGACAAAAAAATTAAGAGCTCTGATTTAGTAATTATTAAAGCAATACAATGACTTATATGGGTTGTAAGTGGTTTATATATAATCTAGCAAATTACAATCAAGTTTAAAAAGAAAATTTCCCTATGATTGTTAGTACAATTAGTACAGTGGTTACGATCAGACTCTGAAGTCAGAGCCAAGAGTTTTTAATTCTGGTTTCTCCTCCTGCGGGCTTTGTGATCTAGTTTCTTGAAAATGAGAATAATAGTACCAAAATTATGAGGCTGTTGTGAAGGCTAAATAAGTTAACATTGAACAGTGTCTGAAACATAAAACACACTATTGTTTTTGTTAATTCAAACTTCTGAGATCAACATTTACCAACATTGCCAACATTTTCACAGAATAAATATTTTCCTAAATAAACAAAATTTTCAGAGTTCCTTTTATGTGTTTCCTGATAATTTCTCTTTCCTTTAACTCCAGAGAATTTCATCTAGTCTCACAGGAGTATCTGTGCATGGAGGGGAGAGAAAGAGTTGTTATTTAAGATTTACTGAAAGCAATACTATGCCAGGGGAGGTCTGAAAGATGAGCAGGAATTATTCAGTTAGGAATAATTATTAAAGTTAGAATAATTATTGAAGTTAGGAAGAAAAATATCACAGTCAAAAAGAACTGCATTGAGAGAAAGTGGCATATTGTATGTTTTGATCAAACTTTTTAAGAATAGAGAATGTAAAAGGGAAAACTAAGCAGATGATATTGCAGAGGTAAACAGAGAAAGAATCCCTAAAGCCCTGTCTGTCTTTTGAAGCAGTTTGGACTGTGATGGATTGCAGCAGAGAAGGGACAAGATCACCTCATTTTCACAAAATGAAGACTGGATTAATGAGTGGTGAGGCTGGAGCAGGGAGATGTTAGGAAGATGCTGCAGTTGGAAGCCATGGGAAGTCCACTGTCTTATTAACACAAGTTCTAAAATGAGACATTAAAGGGTGGAGGGATGAATTATCAAAGAAATAATGAAAAAGAAATACATAAAAGCTAAGGGCTTACACCTCCAGGCTGAAAGGAATGACCAGGTACAAGCATGATGAATGAAAACAAGAATCATATGGTGAAATTCAGTTACAAGAGCAATGACAAGGAAATAATCCCAAAAGCTTATAGATAAAAAAGAGCTCCAGGAGTCAGAACAATATCAATGCTGGCAGAAGACAAAGCATAATCTTTAAATTCTGAGAAACATTTTTCAATGCAGAATTTTATACCCAGCCAAACTGGCAGGATGGTATAATAAATATTTTTATACATGTAAGGCGCTCACATCACAATACCTGTTGCAAGTAGTTAATTAAGAATGTGCTACAGCAGAACAAGGGAGTAAGCTGAGAAAGAAGGAGTTCTGGAATCCAGTGGATAACTAATGGAGTCTTCCTAAGCAAGCAGTGAGGGAAAGTTCTACCAGAACCCTGCACAGCAGGCATGAGGCGAAATACGTTTGCTTGAAAGGAGAAAGAAAGAGAACCTCAATCTGGAGATTCTACATGAAAACGAAGAACTCCAGAGAATGCCTAAATAATGGAGAGTTTGTGGGGGGAGGGCAATAACATGAGGCTACACCAGTGCAAACAGTTCAAGGAAAAAGGAATAAATTTCAGAATCAACAGGAAAAACTAAACTATATAAAAAAGGTAATATGAGCAATATTTATATCACAGTACTTATAAATACTTTATTTTAAATTGCAACTTTGGAATTAATCCAAAGCTTTAGAAAAGTTAATCATGGTTGTAGAACAATACAGTTCTTCCTCAATTTACGATGGAGTCACATCTTGATAAATCCATTGTAAGTTAAAAATACCGCATGTCAAAAATCAGTTTAATATACCCAACCACCTGAACATCACAACTTAGCCCAGCCTACCTTAAACATGCTCAGAACACTTACATTCACCCACAGCTGAGCATAATCATCAAACCAAAGCTTATTTTATAATAAAGTATTAACTATCTAATGAATTTACTGAATACTGCACTAAAAGTGGAAACTGGAATGGCTGTGTGGGAAACAGAATGGTTTGAAGTTGCTTACCCTCATGACAGCGTGGCTACAAGGAGCTTTGGCTATTGCCGCTGCCCAGAGTCATGGGTATGTGTCCCTATCCCAGGAAAAGACCAGTACTCAAAATGTGAAGTATGGTTTCCACTGAATGTGAATAGCTTTTGCACCCTCACAAAGTTGAAAATGTAAGTCTAAATAACCAGTGTAAATTGAAGACCATCTGTGTACATGTTATCAGTGTGGGCAACATAAAGGAAAAGTCCAGATAGGAAAAGCAGAGGTCAGGAGTAGTAATTGGGAAGGAGAGATGAGAGGTGTTAAGATCCTTATCTCATAAAGCAGGGAATCAAGAGATGACATCTCTAAGTGATAAAATAAGAACTAAATCCTTAATATTGTAAGTGCAATTCATTTAATAACATAAACACTGACATCATAATACTGGTACCATGATGACAAAGAGTGGTGTAAAGTTAAAAGTAAATCTTTATCTGTTAACAGTGATAAAGCAATAGCTCACAGAAAAGTACAAAATGGAAAAAATGTCTATTAGAACAAACAGTAGAAACAGTTAAAATATTTAGAAACTGAATCTGTGATATCTATATAAAAATTTAACCATTTTTCTTAAGAAGAATTTCTATACTCTCTCTTTATAATCAGACTTGCCTGATTTCTCTTGTTCTCCAGCAGGGAAGTCTCATAGAGCTGAGCGTTATGAAGAACAATGCCACAAAATGCCAAATAAGCAGCGAAGTCCTAGAAAACAGACAACAGCCATGTAAGAACTGTCAATAAGCCTGTCCTATTGTATTGCCGGAAACACGAACAGCATCCAAAAATACCAGTAGTTCAAATAAATGTTAAAAAGACAACAGCATCAAATAAACAGAGTAGATGTTTCTTCTGCATAAAATTAGAAACTGACGCAAAGCAAGTGTTAGCTAAATGATACAATCAGTAGATGACAAGTGTTAATAAAGTTGCCTAACGTCATAAAATAGTTATAAAATAAGCAAGGAGAAAGAGAGGAGGCAGAGATCTCTTTACATGATTTGATACTGAAATTCACTTTATGCAACAGTTAGTGTAGTCTCTAAACGATATTAAGACTTGGATTTAAGCTAAGAATATAAAAATAGTCCCTACCTTATTACTGGGGCAAACTGAAAGCTCACATACTTGTTAGGAGAATACTGGCAACAGCAGTCCCATACGAAATTGCAAATATTAAATATATTCTTTTAAACACGGGCCGATCACCTTCACAATATATACCAAGGTGATGTGTTCACAGTCACACTAATTATTGATCAAAAGAAGTGGCATATTTTATTCACAATCATGAATTTATTCTGCCAAGAGATGATACAGACTAGGAATGACAATCTTTCAAGAGGGGTTTACCTGAATGGATTATAGGCGAATAATGGAATAAACAGCCAATCTAGGACCATGTTTCCCACCAAATATTCTCAGATGTCATTAACAGAATAGGAGACTAGACGACTACTACACATTTAAAAAGGTACTTGGTATGTTCCGAGGCAACTAGGACATGGGGACCAACACCAGTGCCAATACAGCCTACAGCAGGAGACAAAAATAACTCTCTTATTGGAATGTCTTCCAAAAGCTTCCACTAATTTCCAGTGGAGGGACAGAAATAGCAGTGGGCTTCAAGAGGAAGAATTCAGTGGGCTCCATGATATACATATAATTACACATCCAGGAAGAGAAATAATAAAACCTACTGACAGACTGAAGTTATAAACAGGTTTAAGGGCTTCCATCCTTAAAAACGGAAAACACGGTGATGTGGTACAAGGAAACTCTCCCTTCAGAGTTGGACGAGAAAGGTAATAAAATAATGCTGACTGCCGCTCTTTCTGAAGCTAAATTCACATCATCCGGCCTGAATTCACACCTTGGCGCCCCATCGTCTGTGTGCAAAGCTTATAAAATATTCTGAAATTTGCTTCACCAGGAGGCAATTCCAATTTTTAGCGGTCATGGAGTGCTGAACTTGGAGCAGTGCTTTAGGGTTTGGTTTTTTTTTTTTAACTTAATGTTGAATTTCTTTATAGCAGTGATGAAAAGTAAATGGGAGAGTTAAAATAGCGCGTCACTCTCTGGATAGCCCCAGCATGCACACGGCCCTGAGGAAGGCTGGGGGCGTGGTGAGGCAGGGGCCAGGCTGGGGGCGGGGGTTCTGTTGACTGAAGACCACAGGTCAGTACTGATTTAACCAGAGGAAAGAGACCCCTCTGAACATTTCAGATCCTTTCAAACCATACTGCTTTTGTGATCAACAGTTTTGACAACTGCTTATTCCAAAGGTTTATACACTCTAAAAAGAAAGCATCTTCCTAAACTGAGATCATACCAGACACAAGTTTTGGTACCTTTTCATCTTTTTCAGTGAACGTCCCACCATTTCCTGATTTCTTGTTGATGGCCTGGGCTACACCAACAACCTGGTATAAGAAGAGAACATTGACAATTTCACTGACAGAAATTATTGGCATCAATTCACCAAAGCATGTTTACAGAAGAATTTCTACATGTGCTTTAAAATAACAATAAGCTATAAAATTAAAACAATAGCTACAAAGTTAAAACAAATCCCTCAGCATTTAAACTAGTTCTTTAGCATTTTGTAATATTTTTTTTCCTCATAAGAGTTCAAATGTTTCTAATTTCTTGAGTCCCAAACTATATTTTATTTTGGCATTTCATGCTGCTCTGTGAAAGAAATTTATTGGCAATCACTTTTATTGTGAATAATTTTCATGGCTTTTTGATAAAAAATAAACACAATTTATATTACATTTCAATAAAATATATGACAAAATGAACATTTTACATTGGTTTTAACTATAATATTTCAAATAGGCTAAATGTTATTTTATTGCAAATGAAATAGGACCAACGGTCCAGTCACAGAATTTAAAATACAGGAGAACCAATTAGGGTAAAAATAATTCCTAATGTAAGAATGTTGTCTAACTTCTTTGGAAATTTCTGAACTTGAAAATTATCTTACCATCAACAGACTTATTTAGGGGGAAAGAAGTTTTATTGAAAAATCAAACAAGAAATTAACAGACTGAGCCTGATTTCAAATCAGAAGATATTTGAAAGATAAACTACATCTTAAGAAGACTGAGCTAAACTCTGGAAATGTGCCTTACATTTCCACAAAACACCAAGACTCCTAAGAACCTTCTCATCTTTCTGCTTAAAGTATATTTTACTTACCCATTTAGTTCCAACTTAGTTTCCATATTACCTCAGTTTTATAAAGACTTTCAACTTACTTTTGCTTCCTCTTTATTACTAAAAGTTCCACTCTTTCCTTCCTTCTGCAATTTAATTAGTGGAAAAAGCTATTCTTCTCTAAATGATTATATTTGAGGAATAAAGTCCTTAGTTTTATGTGGACAGTTCATCCTTTTTCTTAGCTCATCCTAGTCCCTTGCTTTAAGAAATGGAAACAAAATTCCTCTCTCACACAGTAGAGCAAGGAGGGGAAACACATTCTTGTCTGATGCAGTCTTCTGCTCTTCTCAACACATTTCCTCCCTACACCATGACAGTTTACAAGGATGTTGACTTTTAAAAAGCAGAATCATTCAATTATCCCGGACCTATTTTACACTCGTTAGTTCTTGGCTAACAGGTTTCTCAAGGCTCCAATCTCAATGACTAAATGCTTACAAAAGCTTTTGTCTAAGGTCAAAACGTCAGGATTGCAGCCAGACACATTCACTTAAATACAACTGATGGGAGCCTCTTTAAAGTCTGGGGTCTAATATTAGTGCTGCCAGTAAAACTGGATGACTGTTTCCTTAGCATTACAACAAGATATTAATCATTAGGCAACTTTATGGAGTAAGGACTTCCAATGATGAATTTTCCATCGCTTGTGGTAACAAATTATTTCTCTTACTAATAATTTTATAGATTTAGATAGGTTAATTTAAGGGATGATAAATTAAATATAATTAATATATTCTTTCAAAAAAACAGGCAAGTTCTTTCACGAGACTATTAGACCAGGAAAATATAATACTCATACGTGCCTCAATACCTAGATGGATGACATTTTTAAAACAGCACTGATAAAGACAACAGATAAAAATCTGAGCAAAGGTACAGTGTTTGTCCAAGGTGACGTTAAGACAGTAAAACACCAAAAGACTTCGATTCTCCAAATTTCACAGAGCCCAGCAAAGCATGTTCCCCATGTCCTCCTCGTGTTAATCACAAGTCTTTCCTTTTTCTACCATCTATTGCTCCTTTCAACAAATCAGTTAATTTTCTTCAAGACAAGGTTTTTAATGTCAGTTTACAAGGACGGCTTTTATTTGAAGTATTTGTCAGACCTCACATCTGACAGGTGAAGCCTCTCAACATGTTAGCTGCCATATCAGAAACCCAATCGCTTCTGCTTACCTGCTGGCTACCTGCAGGGCCCTCAAACACCAATGCTTAAGCTACTTTTTAAAGCATCGGGAAGCTTCTCGGCTTTCTATGTCACTGGCACTTTTCACAGCATAAATGCATATCATGTCCTCACAGGGTCAAGTGTTCTTTTAGGAATGCAAAGGGCAAGACTTGATTCTGGCTGGGTGACAATGAGGAATGTGACAGCTGGTCGCTGCAGGGACAAGTGATCGTCGCCGCAGAGAACAGCTTCCCCCATCAGCACTGCCCCGACCTTCACTGAGGCCATCCACCAGTTTCTACGCTTCTCCCTGTTCCTCGTTCCAGGGGATGCTCTGCACGGAGGCTAAAAGGCACAGAGAAGGAAAAGGCTCTACAATCTTAGCTGTCTTCTCTCCCACCAGCAGAATGTCTCTATCATTATGACGCGATTCCGACCATCTACAACCTGAGCGGAAAACCTAACTTCACCAAGAAAACAGGAACTTAATGCAGATAGAAGACAGTGGAGAGTTCTCCCTAGTACTCTTCCTCTGCTGCTGCTAAGTCGCTTCAGTCGTGTCCGACTCTGTGTGCCCACCAGGCTCCCCCATCCCTGGGATTCTCCAGGCAAGAACACCGGAGTGGGTTGCCATTTCGTTCTCCAGTGCAGAAAAGTGAAAAGTGAAAGTGAAGTCGCTCAGTCTTCCTCAAGCTTTCCCAACTCAGTGATTCATTCGGCAACAAATATTTCATTCAACAGATAATCAATAAGCCCCATGAATGTCCCAGTCACTGCTTCAGACAATGAAGAGGGCGCAGTAGTGACCAAGACAGATACAGATCTGGTCTTCATGGAGCTGACGCGCTAGTCAGCCTGCTACACTCGGAAGGGAATCCTACTCCTGTGCCCTGGCCCACACCTCTCACACAGACAAAATGAAACTGACAGGTTGACCTGACCACTCCAGGCTTTCTCACCTCTCTTCCAAATCCTAGGCAGTCAGCAAATGATGGCCATGTTCCATGTGGTAGGCAAGATAAAGAGCTACAAGGATGTTCCATCCTCCTCCCTGCAACCTATGACCATGCAACCTCAAATGACAAAAGGGATTTGGTAGATATGACTAAGTTATATATCTGGAGACCATCTTGAATAATCTGAGTGATCCTAAAGTAATCAGAGGGTTTCCCCAATGGCTCAGTGGAAAAGAAACCACCTGCCAGTGTAGGAGACTCAGGTTCCATCCCTGGGTTGGGAAAATCCCCTGGAGAAGGAAATGGCAACCCACTCCAGTATTTTTGCCTGAGAAATCCCATGGACAGAGGAGCCTGGCGGGCTCCAGTCCATGGGGTCACAAAGAGTCAGACACGACTGAGCAACTAAGCACATACAATGTAATCACAAGAATCCTTATGACAGCAAGTTTGAGGCAGGCAAGTCAGAATTAGAGATTTTAAGACACAGCTGCAGGTTCTGAAGATGAGGAAGGGGCCACAAGCCAAGTGATGCAGGCAGCCCACTGAAGCAGGAAAGGTAAGAGGATAGATTTCTTCTCTAGAGACTCCGCAGAGAAACACAGGCCTGCTGACACTTTGTCCCAGCCTGCTGAGAACTATTTCAGACCTCCAAAACTAAGATAATACATTTGTGTTGTTTTGCTGCTGCTGCTGCTGCTAAGTTGCTTCAGTCGTGTCCGACTCTGTGCGACCCCACAGACAGCAGCCTGTTGGGCTCCGCCATCCCTGGGATTCTCCAGGCAAGAACACTGGAGTGGGTTGCCATTTCCTTCTCCAATGCATGAAAGTGAAAAGTGATAGTGAAGTTGCTCAGTCGTGTCTAACTCAGCGACCCCATGGACTGCAGCCCACCAGGCTCCTCCGTCCATGGGAGTTTCCAGGCAAGAGTACTGGAGTGGGGTGCCGTTGTGTTGTTTTAAGCCATGAAATTCCAGTAGTTTTTTTACGGAAGCATAAAGAAACTAATACATTCCATTAGCATTACTCTCGTAATTGCTCTCGTAATGCTCCTGTCCCTGTGCGCTCTTCCTCACCCCATATCATATCTTGTGCTTCACCATTTAAATCCTCACCTCCTTTGAAAGCCCTGACATCTCACTGCTGTTGTTTTCTTGCCTTCAGTCCACCTTTGACACTTATGCCAAATTTATAGTGTTCTTCTTGGAACACTACTTTGCACGCAAAAATGATCTCACTACTCAAAGCTTTTAATGGTTCCATCCATCCATCTATAGGACAAAAAAATTAAAGATTCTGATTCCATACACTCCACATAAACTAAAATCACTTACAAGGGTCTTTGACACAGAATGCCACAATGACCTTGGTGTACATCATCCTTTCTTCCACTTTCTCAACTGAGGCTGTCTCCAAAAAGCTTGCCTTCAAAGTCCTTTGAAATTCTGTGTGGCAGTTAAGCGTGCCATGACCTGGTGATGAGGTATTCTCATTTTTAACCTCATTCCTTCTACTTACATCCTAAATTTGCAACACAACTATTTCCTAAGGACATGATTTATATCTTATGCCTATGGAGGCATCAATACTTGACGCTGTTCTCAGTGCTTCATAGATACTTGCTGTTGATGATAAGGGAAGAAGGGTCAGAGAAATCAAAGCTTTTTAGGGTGATGTACTTAATGAAGTTTTGGTGCTAGTGGTAAAGGACCTGCCTGCCAATACAGGAGACGTAAGAGACACGGGTTTGATCCCTGGGTTGGGAAGACCCCCCACCTGGAGAAGGGCATGGCAACCCACTCCAGTATTTGTGCCTGGAGAGTCCCAAGGGCACAGGAACCTGGAGGGCTACAGTCCATAAGGTCACAAAGAGGCGGACATGACTGAAGTGACTTAGGACACATGCACTTACTGGGCAATTCACATCTGAATGAGAGTTAATAATATTTGACCATTTTTCCTCTCTTCTTCCTTGATATTAAGAGTTCTGTCCTCATACATGAAACTTATGTGGCAGCAAGAAATATACACAATAAGTCTTTAGCTATGGAGTTGAAACTTACAGCCTAAAAGGACTTTGGAAAAGTGTGAAAGAAAAGTCTGAGATTGTTTTAATTTTAAAAATATAGAAAATCACAGAAAGTGAGACAATAAACATCCACCCCTTGTCATCTAAAACGGCACGAAAGTGGGGCTTGTTAAAATACTGCTTGGTGGGTCCCACCCCCAGAGTGTCGGAGTCAGAGATCTAGGTTGGTGCCCGAGAATCTGTTTTACTAAGTTTACTATAAGTTCTCAGGTGATGCCAAATGCTGCTGGTCTAGGGACAAAAGATGCTTTGACAGCCATTGATGTAGAGCTACTCAATGTTAATATTTGGTAATGTTTCCTCTTTTTAAGTTAAATTACGAAAATATCAAATTGGACACTTCTCTTCCCAGTCTCATTGTTTTTCATGCCAAATGTCTGGGATATTTGCAGTTTTTTGCTATTACAAACAATTCACAATGAACATATCTGTATAGGACTCTTTGTACATGCGTGACAGCTTTGGGGCTTCCAGGTGGTGCTAGTTGTAAAGAACCCACCCGACAATGCAGTAGACACAGGAAACCTGGGTTTGATATCTGGGTTGGGAAGATCCCCTGAGGAGGGCATGGCAACCCACTCCAATACTCTTGCCTGGAGACTCCCATGGACAGAGGAGCCTGGCGGGCTACAGTCCGTGGGGTTGCAGAGAGTCAGACACGACTGAGTGACACAGTGTGCACACACACGTGAGAGTTTCTTTGATAAAATCTTTAAAGGATTATAGAATTTTTACCTTTATCATCAGTGCAAAAAAGTTCTGTTAACCTCACATCCTAACCAGAACCTAGTATGATTAGGCTTTTTAATCTCTGTCAATCTGTTGGTAAAAATGTATCTCATTATTGCTTTAATTTGTATTTCCCTGATTACTACAGAGAATGAACACTTTTTAATTATTATTGGCTATCTTAGTTTTCTTTTTCTGTGTTGCCAATGTGTATCTTTGCCAATTTTGACCTTTTCATTGTTGTTTTGAATTGTCTGGCTTTTTAAGAATCAAAGTTTCTTATTTCTTCAAATGGCTGGTAAGACTGACTTTACCTGGTTGTGATCCATTTTATCCAACTGTTATGCACAAGTCCTTCTATACCTATTTCTTGTTTATGGATCTTCCAGGGTTGGGAGACAAGACAAGAAAGATTATAGGAGTGGATGCTTTTACTCTCGCAGCCTGGGTGGCCAAGAAGAGGCAGTTAGGGCGAAGAGAAACTTTTAGGAAGTCGCAAGATATAAACAGCAGTGCCCTGAAGATAACTGGCATCAGAAATACATTATCAATGGCAGTGGCTCTAAGATAGTTAATAAACCCACTCCTGGTCAAAAAAAAGGAAACTTACAATGCCAAAAAGTTTGCCATTTAAAAAAAAGGAGAAGGAAGGGTCTGCAGTGTAACGGGTACTGTCTCTGTTAATCTTTCTAATCTTTGTCACAACACTTTTGGGTCAATACAATTACTCCTATTTCATCACAAGAGCAGTTGACATTCAGAAAAGTAAACCAGGTAGTGCAAGAATGTGGAGACCCCAGTGCTTCTCCAGGTATAACCCCGTAAGCAGTGATCTTTCCACTACTCTCCTGCAGGGGAGAGTGAAGCTAGAACTAATATAAAACACAGGTTCCCAGGTACTAGGATTCAAACGAGATGAATCCTGAAGACTAACAGCTTCCCAGTATATCCAGGACTGTTTTCCAACCCCATACATATGCTTATCTTGTTAATGCATGCTTTCCTCAAAGGGAATGGAACAGTTTTAAAACGCAACAAAATCAAATCCAAAGTGGCTGCTTAAAGTTCTGTTTTCTTAGACTGATTATAAATTTTTATTGCCAAGAACTACTTACATCACATAGAAGTCAGGGGGAACTAGATAATAAGCAATTTCAAAAATAAGCAGATTATTCAAGAAAAAGCAAAATAAGCCTATGGTGATAAAAGTCAGAACTGAGTAGCCCACGGTTCTTGGGCACTGACAATGGTGATTAAACTGTTCACTATCTTGATTGGGGTGTTACTTACACAGACATATAAACATTTGTCAAACCTCATCAAATTGAATAATACACATAATTTACTGTATGTAAACTTCACCTTAGTTTTTAAAAGTAAGCTGGTGATTGCTTATGATGTAAGACAGAGGTCCACGTGCTAAGCTCCCAGCTGCCCTGGTCACGGAGGGACGCACTGAGGTCCTGACTGTGTGCTCTGTGCTGGCAGCAGAGCAGAGGCTCCCGGATGGCGCCGGAACACATCCACCTTTGGGGGTCAGTAGCTGTCCTGCCCTGGGAACATCCAGTGGGAGTGGGCCAACCTGAGAGTGGATTCCTTCCAGACAAGGGGATGCTGGGCATAATTCTTGATCTGAGTATTTATTCTTATCCCTTGGCACCAAAAAAACCCACCAAAACTCTTCCCTGCCAAAAGCCAAACTCTCTACACCAGTTTTTAAGTGATGAGGTGAAGGTCTGAAACCTAGAACCACAGGGACCTGCCACCTTATTAGACCTCTCTGCCCCAGGGATACAGAGATTCAGGTCTGAGATGGAGCAGCACATGGCCGCTGTGAGCCAATTGTCTCCTCCTCTGCCCTTTACAAACTGCAGAGACACAAAGGTTACATAGCAGAAAAGAGCCTGCTGTCCTTCCCATGACAGGGAACGCTCAGCCCGTACTGTTTTTATTTAACTTTCCATTCCTCCATTTGTCTGCCCTTGCATCACTGCACACGGAGGACGCAGACATCATCTGACCCTCCGTTAGGTGACAAGCTCTGCGGTGGGCATTGTCACACTTCCTGTCTCACTACGACCCCTGTCAAACCTTCCACTATTTGCACCTCCCGCTGAAGCTTCACAGACCAGTCACTTTAAGCACAGATGGGTAAAGAGAGATTCAACTTCAGCAATCACTGACCTTAAGCCAGCCCTCAAAACTGAGCTGTTTTTACTATAGTTGTAACTCTCTCCTTTGAACTCTATCTTGCTTGGCTAATTTGGAGCAAGTCCAAAATAACAATAAAAAATCTGTTTACTCAATATATATTGTTCAAATTACACTTGCACTTTGTATCAGAATAATCCTATCACTGTCTAAGCCCACCTTTACACATGTCATTGCCGAAAATGACTTCAGAGCCTGGGATCTACTGACCAACTAAGATTTATTTTCAGGGAGAGGTCCTGCGTTCTGCCAGGTGCTGGCCTGCAAAAGCACAGGCTTCACCCGGACAGTGCTGCTGGGTTTGGAGTCCATCAAACCAGGATGGAGTCTGTTCCGGCACTGCCTACACTTACAACAGGCCCGTGCTCTGCAGCCTGGCTGGATGCTTTCTAGTAAAGCTCTCTGATAATTACAGGGTGGAGGGGTGTGCCCATAATGTGCACCCAATACACACAGAAGAGAAGTAACACAGCAAAAGTGGCAAAAAGCGAGTTTCACACATCAGGACACTGAACAGGCTGACCCTCATTTACAAGTTACAGCTGGTATCACAGGGCTGAGAGAACACCTTCTTAATGGGAGCTGAGCTAAGTGTTTAGATCAGTGTTCTTGTTTCTACTAGCCCATCGAACTGCATCACAGCCAGTTAGATACTCACATCATAGAAGCTAGATATTCACAGCATTTAACTGAAGAGATCCAGGGGGAAAATCTGTGTGTTTTTCTTTTCTTTTCTTTTTTTTTACATTTAACAAATCCTTCATACAGAGAATATGATTCATAGTATTTTATCTCTAAGTGTTTTTTCCTCCAAGATGGAAGATGAGCCTTAAAAGATAACCTACAGGAAAGCTCAGATGCAGACAGACACCAGTCTCACCAGCAGAACTCGGAGCAGTGGGTGTTACCAGCACAGAGGCAGGCCCTCCTCCACACAGCTGTGCACATAATATACCAAGTAATTAACTGGCAATCACTGTTGGCAACTCTGGATTTTGTCATTCTATTATTCCAGCCCATGATTTTGCATTTTCCAAAATAGTACAAGAGTTGGTTGGTAGCTTTTCAGGTACAATCATGAATAAAGATGCACAAGGTAACTATTTCACGGTGAGAAGAATGCAGTGTTAGAATAAGATGACCTGGGTCTGAATTCCAGCCCTCCCACTTTACAGATATGAAATATTGGGACATTTTCTTAACTTGACCCATCCTTAATTCTTCATCTGAGATGGGGATGATGATGTCTGTACAAAACACTTATTTCTGATCTCTAAAGGCTGGCAGGAAGATCCAAGTACTACTATTAATCACATAGCCTTCATTAAATTTCTACTTGGGACCTCTTTTATTTATTTGTCTAATTTAGTTTCTAGGCTTGAAAATGGCAAAGATACATTTTTTTTTTTTTTAATTTTTAAAGTAGACTTCAGGTAAACTAGGCTATTGCACACCAGGCGTGCAGTTTAAATGTCGCCCTTTCATCTCCTCGGTAAGCATTCTTGTCTCATCTAGCTCTCATGGGGTCTACAGTCTAGGGAGGGGAAACAAAGAAACCAGTAAGCTGATGCACAGTATGTCTAATGGTGATAGTCGATAGTCAATAAAGAAGGGCTTTCCAGGCAGCTCAGTAGATAAAGAAATCTGCCTGTCAACGCAGGAGACACTGGTTCAATCCCTGGATTGGGAAAATCCCCTGGAGAAGGAAATGGCAAGTCACTCCAGGATTCTTGCCTAGGAAATCCCATGGACAGAGGAGCCTGGCTGACTACAGTCCACGGGGTTGCAAAGAGTCGGACTCGGCTGAGCACAGCACAGCACAGCAGCAGTCAATACGGACGGCTGAAGAACTTCATACTGAGACGTCATCTGAGTAAAAACTTGGAGGAGGGACTTCTGTGGTGCTCCAGTGGCTGCCTCCCAAGTCAGGGCACATGGGTTCGATGCGGGTTGGGGAACTAAGATCCTATGGGGCAACTAGGCCTATGTGCTGCTACTATTGAGCCTGCGTGACCCAACAAAAGATCCCACCTGATGCAACTAAGGCCCGAACAGCAAAAATAAATAAATGAATATTTTAAAACAAACCAAAAAAGCCTGATGGAGATGAGACAGTGAGCCAAGTGGAGAACTAGGTGAAGGGACTTTAGACAATGAAACAGCAAGTGCAGAAGGCCTGGGGATGGAGCTTACCTGATTTGTGGAGAAAATAGCTGTGCTAGAGAGGACTGGCAGGGAGAGATAACCAGTGAGATCAGAGGGCCTTCAGGGGCCGGTTCATGCGGGACCTTTCATAGAGAGTCAACGGGAAAACCATTGCAAGGTTTAAAGCAGGGGAGAGATGAGATCTAACAAGTTTTATAAAGTGCATTTTAGACCAGATTGCAGGAAGTCCAAGGCTAGAAGTTAGAGGCATCAGCTGGGGTGGGAAAGGCTGCTATAATTCAGGTGCTCCATGCCGATGCGCCAGGGAGGCAGAAGTGCAGGTGGAGAGCACTGCCTGAAGCGGCCATCCACGATTTTCCTGATGAGCTGGATATATACTGGGTGGCGGGGGGATGAATTTCCCCTGATTTTAGCCTGTAAGGAATTTAGCTTGAATGGCTGGGATGACAAGTTAACTGTGATGGGGTTGGGTACACAGCAGGCTGAGAGGGAAGGAAGATCAGGGGTGATGTTTTAGACATGTCACAAGGTAAGGCAAGAACTGCGAGCTCTCATCGCTAGCTCTTGCGCCATGGATGTCTTACGGCCCTGCACAGAGTGGTTTCCACAGAGTGGTGAGGCTGAAGGCTGGGGTGGATTATGCTCCAGCGAGAGGGAGAAATGGCAACAGCAAACAGGGACAACTCTTTCCAAGAGTTTAGCTCTTGTGGTCATCAGGGAAATGGTGGTCTCTGCAAGGAGATGTGCAGTCCAATGAGCATTTGCTTTTGTTTTAAAGGTGGGAGAAATAACAGCATGTCTGTATGGAAAGGAGTACGTCAAGGCTGTATACTGTCACTCTGCTTGTCTAACTTACATGCAGAGTACATCATGAGAAATGCTGGGCTGGATGAAGCACAAGCTGGAATCAAGATTGCCGGGAGAAATATCAATAACCTGAGATATGCAGATGACACCACCCTTATGGCAGAAAGTGAAGAACTAAAGAGCCTTGATGAAAGTGAAAGTGGAGAGTGAAAAAGCTGGCTTAAAACTCGACATTCAGAAAACTAAGATAATGGCATCTGGTCCTATCACTTCATGGCAAATAGATGGGGAAACAGTGACAGACTTTATTTTGGGGGGCTTCAAAATCACTGCAGAGGGTGACAGCAGCCATGAAATTATAACACACTTGTTCCTTGAAGGAAAGTTATGACCAACTTGGACAGCATATTAAAAAGCGGAGATATTACTTTGCCAATAAAGGTCTGTCGAGTCAAAGCTATGGTTTTCCCAGTAGTCATGTACGGATGTGGAGAGAAAGCTGAATGCTGAAGAATTGATGCTTTTGAACTGTGGTGTTGGACAAGACTCTTGAGAGTCCAAGACTGCAAGGAGATCCAACCAGTCCATCCTAAAGGAAATCAGTCCTGAATATTCATTGGAAGGACTGATGCTGAAGATGAAACTCCAATACTTTGGTCTGTGAAGAACAGACTTGCTGGGAAAGACTGAAGGTGGGAGAGAAGGGGACGACAGAGGATGAGATGGCTAAATGGCTATCACCAATCGATGGACATGAGTCTGAGTATGCTCTGGGATTTGGTGATGGACAGGGAAGCCTGGTGTGCTGCAGTTCATGGAGTCACAGAGTCAGACAGGACTGAATGACTGAACTGAACTGATGCTGACGAACCAATCTGGTGGAGGAGGTGACTTGGAGATTCTGGACACAGAGCAAGGAGCTGCTGGGCTGTCTTTGAGCAGATGAGATGGATGAGAGAGCACAAATGCCAGGCTGACCTTTGCTACTTCACAAATGGTTAAAGTCAAAGGGGAATCAGAAGGGACTTCCCTGATGGGCCAGTGGTTGGACTCTGAGCTTCCAATGCAAGGGTAGGGTTCTGTCCTTGGTTGAGGAACTACAATCCCACATGCTACTTGGTCAAAAAAAATTTTTAATTAAAAAAAACTAGCAAAACCCCCCAAACCTTAACCAATTTTTTACTTAAAAAAGAAAGAAAAAAAAAAGGGAGGGGGGAGGCAAGAATCTAGAGGGCATAAAGTCAGATATAGGAGTGGGGAAAAAAGATAGGGAAGTGCTCTGTGGAAGGACGCCTCTAATTGCTTTGTTTTTCACTGAAATAGTAAGCAAGACCACCAGCTTAAAGTGGGGATGGGGACACAACACTGAGATCTGAAGAGAGAGGAGAAAGTAACAGACAGTAAGACAACATATCCACCCACTGACCCCCCCAAAGAGCCAACTGTTTTCATCCCCACAAACCAATTCTCTCTTTTACATGTTCTATTTTAGGAAATATCACAATTCTCCCTTATTACATCTACCTAAAAAACCCTGAAAGTATTCTACATTCTTCCTTCCATTCAACCCTCCATCAAATCACCCCCTCACCTCTATAAACTAGAAGTCCATTTCTAGTCTGGATTATGTAACTCCTCCTTACCAACCGCCCTGCTTCCAGACAGAACCTTCTCGGCATATGAACAAATACGGAAATCAAAATCCATCACTTGTCAAATTATGTGGCTCTGGGTTACAGTATAAACAAAGGAAACTGTTCATCCTTAATGCTGTGGCCACACAGACCTTTAAATGATAGCAAATGCTTCCTGGCTTAAAAAATAATAAAACCCAGCACCTCGTTTGCATGGCAATTTAAGGACTCTGTGCCCTGGCCTCGGCCTGCCTGTATGGCCTCATCTCCAGTTTATACTCAAGCAAACACTGCGCTGAAGTACTGGACACATTGCTTCCAATCGTGATCGGTGAGGGAGGCAGAAAATACGGTGCAGAAAAATAACAGATAATAAAGGCACACCAGTGGGTGTTTTCCCATGGGTATTAAGAAGCCAAGTTCTTAAGCTACGCGCAAATGGTGATTTCATAGAGACTTGCATTTGTGACATAATGTTTTAAGACTTTTAATACCTCAATCATTTGCCATAGCTCAAACAGCAGGCATCTTCCTCTTGTCTCCTCAGTCTTCCTCTTCTATGGAGAAGGGAATTGCAACCCACTCTAGTATTCTCGCCTAGAGAATTCCATGGACAGAGGAGCCTGGCCCACTATGGCCCACGGGGTTGCAAAGAGTCGGACATGACCGAAGTGACTTGGCACGCGTGCCTGCTTCCTCTTCTGCGTCTCCTGTCTCTATGACTCAAGCCAGTCTGGAAGAGCACATACACCAACTTGCCACATTTTTGAAAACTCTACCTGTGTTGCCTCTGGTAGATATTATTTGTTTAGTACATGAAAGGCTAAAAAACAATAATTTTTAAGATTTTTTTTTAACTGAAGTATAGGTGACTTATGTTTCAGGAGTACAGCAAACTGATTTACTTATATACAAATATATTCTTTTTCAGATTCTTTTCCATTATAGATTATTAGAAGATACTGAATATAGTTTCCTGTGCTACATAGTAGGTCCTTGTTGTTTAAGATATTATTTTATTTTTTAAAACATTTTTATTTATTTATTTGCTGATTCGGGTCTCAGCTGTTCTCGGGTGAGAACTTCTGTCGTGGCACAAGGACGCGCTCGCCGTGGTGCACGGCTCAGCGGCTGCGGTGCACAGTCCCAGCTGCTCCACAGCAGGTGGGATCTTGTTCCCTGGCCAGCGGTTGAACCTGCGTCCCCTGCATTCCAAGGTGGACTCTTAACTGCTGGACCACCAGGGAAGTCCCTAAGATACTATTTTAATTAACAAGTAGAGTTCCTCGTTTATCATCTGGCCAGTTTTAAGGAAAGATACTAAAGCCTCAAAATAGCCTTGGTACATTTGGTGGTTTCGCAGTATGTCCGCCCACCCTTTGACATGCCTCTCTTCAAGAGCTGGAGCCTTACTGCCCTCCTCCTGAGTCTGGATCTGATGCCTGGCTTCTTTCCTTTTCTTTTTTTATATTTATTTATTTGGCTACATCGGGTCTTAACTGCAGAACAGGTGAGCTCTGATTGCAGCAGGCAAACTCTTAGTTGAGGCATGTGGGATCTAGTTCCTTGACTAAGGATCGAACCCAGGCCTTTCACACTGGGGGTGTGGAGCCTTAGCCCCTGGGCCCCCAGGGAAGTCCCTGACGCCTGGCTTCTAGTGACTAGTTACTATGAGGCAAAAGTGAGCAGCTCTGGGGACCTGATCATCCAAGGCGCAGCTGATTCCTCCATGCTCGCTCTCTGCCACGTGCTGAGGACACGGCGTGATACGGGAGGGTCTCCTGCCAGGGCGAGGGAGCCCTCTGGGAAGCGCACGCTCACTCACGAGGCAGGTGTCCCTGCAACATCCTGAGAGCAGCCACGGGCAGGGAGCCGGGCCGGAGCCACCCAGCTGGCTAGGTGGCTCTGGCATTCCTGAACCATGGAAACAGATAACAGAGGCTACTGTTCAAAATAAGCTTAGAGATCATTAATCTCACCCTTGATCACCAACTAATTAGTAATAATCAAATGGATCTGGAATTCTAAACCCAGACCATTTTCACCTTACTTCACCAAGTGACGCTAAAAAAAAAACAACCACACACACAAAGATGATTATGATTCAAAAAATTTTAAAAATCATCTCTTACACTTTAATTTGAACTCTGCATAGAGTATTAATTTCCACTCTGTGATAGAAGGGAAATAAGTAGGAACTTTTGATGTGGATTTAATAAGGAATATAAAATACATAGTTTATAAAGCATTTTACCTATATAATCTTAGCTCTTAGATGGATACAGATGTTCATATATATATCTAATGATAGCAGCCATGTCACTGACAACTATCTTAACTCTTTAAGAATGTATAAAAATTAATAATGCATGAAAATTATTTAATAATAAAAATCCATCCCAAGGTCTTTTTATGTGGCTCTGGGTCAGATGTTATACAAAGAAATTACAAATATCTGCAACTGGCTCCCGGAGAAGGCAATGGCACCCCACTCCAGTACCCTTGCCTGGAAACTCCCATGGATGGAGGAGCCTGGTGGGCTGCAGTCCATGGGGTTGCGAAGAGTTAGACACAACTGAGTGACTTCACTTTCACTTTTCACTTTCATGCCTTGGAGAAGGAAATGGCAACCCACTCCGGTGTTCTTGCCTGGAGAATCCCAGGGATGGGGGAGCCTGGTGGGCTGCTGTCTGTGGTGTCGCACAGAGTCAGACACAACTGAAGCAACTTAGCAGCAGCAGCAGCCGCCGCAGCAACTGGTTCCAGACCTCTACTAGTCATACTTCAGGATCTATACAAAACATCTCAAAATTAAACTTATAAATGCTCTATCAAATTTAAAATGAAGTGCGAGAATGATTATTCTAAAAGTACAATGAAGATAAACCTCATATTGAATAAAACACAGCATTTGCTCTGAACCAAATTTTCTGAGCATTCACAATAAAATTGTGTAAATATAGCCTACCATTAACGTAATATTCAGTCTCAAGGGTTTATTCACTCTTCTCCTGGATCAGCAGCGTGGCCTCAGGGATTTAACCTATTAGTACTATATTGTTCCTCTGATACTCTTAAGAAATGTTTTTTCCTGAGGAAAATCGTTCCCATCTTCTTTGTAAAATACACTTGTTTATTATTTAAAGGGCAATGTGGAAAAGGAAAAGACCATCAACTTCAAGATATCAAGTCTGGAACCATCGGAAACTTTTCAGAGTATTTTTGTTTTGTTTCTAAAACAAAGCTATGAGAAAATATCACAGGGGAATAAATGCAATGGACATTTTATAAATTAAAAAAATATCTATAACCAGCCAATTCTTTAGGACTAAAATAGATCTAGACCCACTGCCCGTCTACAATTAAACTCTCCTTATTCGTGTAGCTATGTCTTCATCTAGGCTGATTTGGAATTGTGGGATTATGTATAAATAACATTTATTTTTCGAAGCTTACATATCCAGTTTAAGAAAAGCTCAGTTGGTAATGCAAGCAGGATGTCATAGGCAAGTATTTAGCCTGCCTCCACCATCTCCCAGCTTCCTCTCTCAAGGCTGTGGGATAAACACAGCAGGGATCTGCTGTATGAAACCACAGCTTTCATCCTTCCTCTGTGATTTCTCCGGCTCTTAAAATCCAGACTTTTAACTTATGTACTGAATACCGAACTTATTTAACATTTGTCCTGTTACTTTGTATTGATATTTAATTTTTGATACAAAATCTTCTCAATGAAACTGAAAAAAAATTTTTAAGTATCTTCCTTGCTTCATTAAAAATAAAACCCCTCATTGTCTAGACCAGTGCTTTACATATTACAATGATTCAACAATTACTTTTAAGACAAGATAATTTAGGAGGGGATGACCAGCCCCATCACTTCATGGCAAACAGATGGGGAAACAGTGGCAATCTTTGTTTTGGGGGCTCCAAAATCACTGCAGATGGTGACTGCAGCCATGAAATTAAAAGACGATTACTTCTTGGAAGGAAAGTTATGATCAACCTAGACAGCATATTAAAACGCAGAGAAATTACTTTACCAACAAAGGTCCATCTGGTCAAAGCTATGGTTTTTCCAGTGGTCATGTATGGATGTGAGAGTTGGACTATAAAGAAAGCTGAACACCGAAGAATCGACACTTTTGAACTGTGGTGTTGGAGAAGACTTTTGAGAGTCCCTTGGAATGCAAGGAGATCCAACCAGTCCATCCTAAAGGAAATCAGCCCTGAATATTCACTGGAAAGACTGATGTTGAAGCTAAAACTCCAATACTTTGGCCACCTGATGCAAAGAGCTGACTCATATGAAAAGCGCCTGATGCTGGGAAAGATTGAAGGTGGGAGGATAAGGGGACAACAGAAGATGAGATGGTTATATGGCATCACCAACTCAACGGACATGAGTCTGAGTAAATTCTGGGAGTTGGTGATGGACAGGGAGGCCTGGCGAGCTGCAGTCCATGGGGTCTCGAAGAGTCAGACACGACTGAGTGACTGAACTGAACTGAGAAAATTTTTAGATGAGCAGATAAAGTCATGTAGCCTAAGTTTTGGAAAACATTTACTTTTATATACTGCACTCAGATTTACACATTTGATTCCATTAATGCTTTACTTTATGATTTTCGGCATGTAACAAATCTCTCTGACTCATCAAAATATTTATACCATAAATATCTCATAAAATTAGCTGATATGTCTTGAAGTTCTTCAGGTTTCTTTTAAAAGAAGATATAAACAGTTAGACAGCTAAACATGCTCCTTTATCACACTGCAAAAAAAATCCTTACCATAAATACTTTATTATAGCTATTACATTTGCACTGAAGAATTATGTCATTAAGTACAATAAGATAAACTCAAGATGATAAAAACAGAGGAGAATAAAAGCCCTGATTACAAATTAGATTTCTACTTAATAACCCGAGTCGACATTCAACCACGAGAAAACAGGTGTCAGCCTAACCCAACATTATTGGATATAATTTCCATCTCAGATCAACATGAACGTTTTCTAGAACTTGCATTATTTCACAATGTCCTGGCTTCTGCCTCACTGATGCAGCCATTATAAAACAAAGCACTCATCTCCACACGCCGTAACAAGCAATACTTCAAGAGAAGACAGTATTTTAGGAATAGATCAGCTGAGCTACAGAGAAAGAGCCGAGTTTCCCTGCTGCTGCCGCTAAGTCGCTTCAGTGGTGCCTGACTCTGTGCGATCCCATAGACGGCAGCCCACCAGGCTCCCTGTCCACAGGGCTCACCAGGCAAGGATACTGGAGTGGGTTGCCACTTCCTCCTCTTGAGTCTCCCTACGCCTCTTTACTTTCATAAAAGAACCATCTAGTTCTAGTAATAACTAATGCACGTGACAAAAATTAAAACATGGATCCAAGTGCCCAGGTCTGAAAAACCCAGTGTTAAGCCTAAAAGAAATTTAACAGCAGCTCTAAAAATTCACACACTTGCTGCAAATGTTTTCATGATGCGAACCATGCTCCTGCAGCTCATATCCCTGGAAAACATTTCTTCGTGTTTACTGGATGTATCAATCCAAATACATTATAAAAGGCAGACTCTGACCCCTCTTCCTCCCCACCCCCACCTGCCCCCTTTCTTCTCTCTCTTTTTGGCAGACTGGTTTCAACACAACTTTGAAGAGCCACCAGGATATAGCCAGTTCTTGTCTCCACCATCAAGCCCTGCCTCTGCACAGTCACATATCATATCAGGGAACTTCCCTCCCCCAAGTCAAAAGTAATCTAAACATTTACTGCAGCAGCTCAAGAAAACAATGAGGCAGAAGAAAGAGACTGCAGTCATCATCCACAGTGGAATTTTAAAAAACCCTCTTGCCTAGGTTTCAATCTCAGACTCGCCAAGTTTTAGTTATGTGACTTTGGCCAAGTTCCCTAAATGTCCTGCATCTCAGTTTCATCTGCTGTAAGCAGGAATAAAACAATGGCCACCTCCTCTGGTTGTGACACAGATTTAAAAGAATTAAGTCCTCCGCACAGTTTCCACAGGATAAGGAGTTATTTCCCAAGCCCTACCCACGTTGTTCCTCAAACCATTTTATGATACAGCCTAGACTCGCTCTTTTCTCTCCCTTGACCCCTTTACTTTTTGTCTTCATTCATTTTTCTCTAGCCAATAGTTCTGTGACCTTTCCCAAATAAATTATTTTAGCTTCTTCTAGCGTTTCCAGTAGTGGAGAAGGCAATGGCATCCCACTCCAGTACTCTTGCCTGGAAACTCCCATGGATGGAAGAGCCTGGTAGGCTGCAGTCCATGGGGTCACTGAGTCAGACACGACTGAGCAACTTGACTTTCACTTTCGTGCACTGGAGAAGGAAATGACAACCCACTCCAGTGTTCTTGCCTGGAGAATCCCAGGGATGGCGGAGCTCAATGGGCTGCCGTCTGTGGAGTCGCACAGAGTTGGACACGATTGAAGCGACTTAGCAGCAGCAGCGTTTCCAGTCTGCTCCCTACCACCACCACCCTTTGCCCATTAACCCCACTGTCTTAGAAGGAAGTATACAGAGAAGGTCAGGTTGTAAACATTTATCCTCTATGACTTAAAAAAAATTCTATCCCAGAAGTTTTAGGAATATCTATGATCTTGACTTCCAAAAACGCACTGCACTATTACACTTTCAATTGCAACACTAATGAAAAGAGCTCCTGAAAATGTCTAATCACTTGAAAGATTTCACGAGAAGAGGGGCAGATGACGTGACTGCATATTTTACTGAATCTTAAAAATCTTCCTGAATATTCTGGACTGTGTTGCAGTTCAGACTCTAGTATTCAACATTCAACTGCTCCTTTCAATCAGCTCTCCAGAGCCGACGCCTTAAGAAACTGGGGTCGCTAAAAGGTGCCAAGGCATTTAATAAACAATCAATAATCACACTTTATCTTCGGTTCCTTGGTAATTAGTTGCAGTCAGTGTCCGCTTACTCGACACAACTGCACTAACACAAAGAGAAGAAACCAAATTTACTTTGCCTCATTTATGAGCGAAAACAATGAAAAGCATCTTTTTTCGAAGCTTAAGGTTTGTTAGAGGGTGAACAGACCAGTCAGGGACTGTGCTGGCCATCATTTGATCCCAGCTGCCTGGTTATTACAAGACTGATGACCTCTTCATCCTTTTTTTCTCATGAAAGTTCCATGTCTCCTCTAAACAAATGACAGTTGACATTTATCGATCACTTCCCGTGTGCCAGGAATTATGTCAAGCCCTTTGCATGAACAAACACATTTAATCTTTACAAAAACCCCGTCCTTTTACCAACGGCCTTTTACAACCCTCATTCAGCAGATGAGGAAACTGAAGAGCCAAGGGATTAACCAATTCCATCCTGGTTTCTCATCAAGTAAGGGTCAAGACGGGCAAGCGTAACAACCACTCCCCAAAGCCCTGCTGGGGCTCTCGCATTGTGATTTAAAAAGCTTCGTGGGAGAAAGAGTACTTTTCTATTGTATGTACACAACAGCAAACATTGCCCCCAGTTTGTTTATGTAGCTACAAATCTAAAGATAATTTTGGAATCCATACAGTTCATCTTCTCCGTGTTCCTGGTCAGCTAAATGGCTTTTTATACCACAACCAAGCTGAGAGTGTGACTGTTTTTCAGACTGTTTCTCTTCATTCCTTTTTTTCTGAAGAAATAATTCTCACAGGAAATAATTTCAAACCCAGCAGTGTGAGCGTGGGAGGAGAGGACAAAGAATGGGGAGGGTCAGCAAGATGTTTCAAAAGCTGTCTTTGGAAACCTTCCCATCAGTCAAGTTACTAAGACGCCAGTGAAGTCACTGAAAATTTTTTATCTCATGAAATGTTCTGTGTGAATAAGCTTTTGTGAGAACCAGTGAAGAGCTCAGTCTTCTCATCAAAGCATCGCAGGGTAAAACAGAGACAGCAGGGGAGGAGGAAGAGGCCTGGAGGCAGGCAATGCTGAGGAGGCTGAGCAACGCAGCAGAAACCTTAGGGGGAGCTCTGGAGAGTCGCGATCTGGGGACCTGTGGCTGAACCCACTTTACTCAGGTCTGTAAGTGAGCAGATGGCCCGTGACTGTGAGCGAGGTTATTTATTCATGTAATCAAATTTAAGCGCTAAAACTTTAAAAAATTGACACCAACATGTGTTACCAAGGATGTGAAGCAACTAGAACTCTCATACACATCAATGGTAAAAAAGCAAGGACTTCGGAAATTTCTGATAGAACTCAACAAACACCCAACACATGACCTGGAAATACCCCTCGTATATATTTACCCAACAGAAGCAAAACAAAAATATGTCCACAAAAAGACCAGTATGCAAACATCAACAGTGTGTCTTCTCCTCAGACACAAACACTGGAAACAACTCAAAAGCCTACCAGTGGATGAATAGATAACCAATGTGGCACATCCACACCATGGAATAACCACTCAGCAATAACAAAGGAACACACTGCTGATACACCCAAGAGCACGGATGAGTCACAAGCATGACACTAAGTGAAAGAAGGCAGACACACAAGGCTACATACGGTGTAACTCCACTTCCATGATGCATATGACATTCTAGAAAAGGCAAGATACCAGAGAGAGAAAACAGGTCAGGACTGTCGGCAGCTGGGGGTTGAGGAGGAGAAGATCAACCACAGGGAGTACAGCGAAATACCTGAGGGGACAGAAATGCTTTGCATCTTTTAAAAATTGTATTTATGTTGTTATTAATTTGGCTGCACTGGGATCTTTAGCTGTAGCACGTGGGATCTAGTTCCCTGACCAAGGATCGAATCCTAGCCCCCTGCACGGGGAGCGCAGTCTTAGGCACGGGACCACCAGGAAGTCCCAAATGTTTTGCATCTTGATGACAGTGGTAGTGAAAGGACTGTACAAGCATCTCTTAAAAACTCATCAAACTACACACTTAAAATGAGTGAATGTGATTCCCTAACTTGTACCTCCGTACAGCAGGGGTTTTGGTTACTGTTGTTTTAGTTTAAGCACCCCACTCCAGTACTCTTGCCCGGAAAACTCCATGGACGGAGGAGCCTGGTAGGCTACAGTCTATGGGGTCGCAAAGAGTTGGATACGACTGAGCGACTTCACTTCCTCACTGGCAGTTACAAAGGCAGAAACGTGTACCCAGAGGATGCTCGCTTGCAGAAAGGCAGTCTCTTCACTCTGGTGATTTTGTTGCATATTCTCATGGATTCCCTCAATCCTCAGTATTCATGCAACTTAGAAAGATATGTTTAACCAGAGCATGATTTGGGCTAAGTCTCTCGACCAGTACAAAGCTGTTTCTCAGACCATGGCTTTAAAACATAAACTAAAAGCTGAACATCACCTTCTTAAGTGCACACAATTATATCCTTGGTTTATAACTAGGGCAGCCAGATAAAACATAGGATGTCCAGTCTAATTTTGGTGAATAACAAATAGTTATTTTAGTATAACTACGTACCCAGTATTGCAAAAGATATGCTCTGTATTTCTTTTATCTGGCAATCCAATTAAAGAACACCATCGGTCCATGTATGGTCTTTCCAATTTCATTTATTCATTCACAATTAATTAGCTAATTAATTATTTAATCTTATATATATGTTTTAGCTGCAGGTATTTTTAGTAATCATGGCTGTAACTACCTTAAGAAACCATGTAGCAACTCTAAGGCACTGAGAACGTATTTAGAAGACTGAGAAATTGCTGACTTAGGAACCTGTTCATCCAGCTGTGACTGCAGGCAGGGTGCACCTGCATCACCTCAGTGCTTGTGGAACAGACTCACTCAGGGCTCACCTAGACTACTGAACTCAGAACCTGCATTTTAAGATTCCACATGCACATTCCTGTTTTGGAAGCACGGAGTTAGAAGGCTGTATTTTAGCATACGTAGCGGGGATCAAAGGGAAGCTAACTCAAAGTACAGAAATTCCTTAGGAGAATTATTCTAAAAGTTCAGGCATTACTTCAAGATCTGAATCATGGTACAGTACAGGTACCAGGAATGAAATCGAAAGAAAGAAACGGAAATAGGAAACACTAATAGAAAAAGAATCTGTGGAACTTGGTAAAAGACTGGATGGGCTTCCCAGGTGGCTCAGTGGTGAAGAACCCGCCTGCCAGTGCAGGAGAGGAGATGCAGGTTCCACCCTTGGGTCAGGAAGGACCCACTCCAGTTTTCTTGCCTAGAAAATCTGCAGACAAAGGAGCCTGGCGGGCTATAGTCCACGGGGTTGCAGGAGTCCAACAGGACTTAGTAACTGAACAACAACAACTGTGGTTTTAGTATTTCTAAATGCTTCACATGTGATTCTACTTGCAGCCAAGCTTAAGAACCACAAATAGGAGCTCTTTGTTTTCACTTAGAGAGATGATTTTCAACCCCAGCTACACTTTAGAATTATTTGCGGAGCTTTAAAATGTATCGGTATCTACACCCTGCCCTAGAGATTCTGATTTAACTTGTAACATTTTAGAAGTTCCACAGTTGTTTGTAATGGGGACACAGGGCTGAGAACACTCAGGTGAAGCATTCAGTTTAAATTATCATTTATCAACTTTTTTTTTTCAAATAAATGTAAAATGAAGAGAGAATTCAGTATTTACAGAATCCAAACCTTCTAATTAGGTGAAATATAAACCAACCTATTTTCATCTGCTTGTTATAATTTCACAGTAAATTTTGCCTGGAGTTAGCTACCATATCCATTTTTTTCAAAACCTCATTTTGAGTAAAAAATAAAATCAGTTAATGACCATTGAGACTGGAAATGTTTAACCAGAGCATGATTTGGGCTAAGTCTCTCGACCAGTACAAAGCTGTTTCTCAGACCATGGCTTTAAAACATAAACTAAAAGCTGAACATCACCTTCTTAAGTGCACACAATTATATCCTTGGTTTATAACTAGGGCAGCCAGATAAAACATAGGATGTCCAGTCTAATTTTGGATGAATAACAAATAGTTATTTTAGTATAACTACGTACCCAGTATTGCAAAAGATATGCTCTGTATTTCTTTTATCTGGCAATCCAATTAAAGAACACCATCGGTCCATGTATGGTCTTTCCAATTTCATTTATTCATTCACAATTAATTAGCTAATTAATTATTTAATCTTATATATATGTTTTAGCTGCAGGTATTTTTAGTAATCATGGCTGTAACTACCTTAAGAAACCATGTAGCAACTCTAAGGCACTGAGAACGTATTTAGAAGACTGAGAAATTGCTGACTTAGGAACCTGTTCATCCAGCTGTGACTGCAGGCAGGGTGCACCTGCATCACCTCAGTGCTTGTGGAACAGACTCACTCAGGGCTCACCTAGACTACTGAACTCAGAACCTGCATTTTAAGATTCCACATGCACATTCCTGTTTTGGAAGCACGGAGTTAGAAGGCTGTATTTTAGCATACGTAGCGGGGATCAAAGGGAAGCTAACTCAAAGTACAGAAATTCCTTAGGAGAATTATTCTAAAAGTTCAGGCATTACTTCAAGATCTGAATCATGGTACAGTACAGGTACCAGGAATGAAATCGAAAGAAAGAAACGGAAATAGGAAACACTAATAGAAAAAGAATCTGTGGAACTTGGTAAAAGACTGGATGGGCTTCCCAGGTGGCTCAGTGGTGAAGAACCCGCCTGCCAGTGCAGGAGAGGAGATGCAGGTTCCACCCTTGGGTCAGGAAGGACCCACTCCAGTTTTCTTGCCTAGAAAATCTGCAGACAAAGGAGCCTGGCGGGCTATAGTCCACGGGGTTGCAGGAGTCCAACAGGACTTAGTAACTGAACAACAACAACTGTGGTTTTAGTATTTCTAAATGCTTCACATGTGATTCTACTTGCAGCCAAGCTTAAGAACCACAAATAGGAGCTCTTTGTTTTCACTTAGAGAGATGATTTTCAACCCCAGCTACACTTTAGAATTATTTGCGGAGCTTTAAAATGTATCGGTATCTACACCCTGCCCTTAGAGATTCTGATTTAACTTGTAACATTTTAGAAGTTCCACAGTTGTTTGTAATGGGGACACAGGGCTGAGAACACTCAGGTGAAGCATTCAGTTTAAATTATCATTTATCAACTTTTTTTTTTCAAATAAATGTAAAATGAAGAGAGAATTCAGTATTTACAGAATCCAAACCTTCTAATTAGGTGAAATATAAACCAACCTATTTTCATCTGCTTGTTATAATTTCACAGTAAATTTTGCCTGGAGTTAGCTACCATATCCATTTTTTTCAAAACCTCATTTTGAGTAAAAAATAAAATCAGTTAATGACCATTGAGACTGAATAACCATTTATGAAACAAGCATTATTCAAGTATTCAAAATATAATATGAAATAAATTGATTATAATCACAACCACAATTATATATCTTAGGATAGAGTAAGGTCTTTAGGAAACAGAGGTAAAAAAAATTATATGTCTAAAATGTATTTCTAGGTAAAAGTAAATAATCTGGATACAATTCCATTACTGAAGTCTAAATAAAAAACATCAAGCAGAACATTTAAGCACTTTCCAGTTAACTGCACTAAAGCATTATTTCAGAAATATGAAAAGTAAAAAAAAATTTTTTTCAAAAAGAAAAATGCTTCCAAATGACCTTTGATAAAATGGAAAACTGGCTTACCTCTTCCCTATGATTCTTAATTGGCATACAAAGAATACTTTGTGTCCTGTAGCCTGTAATTTGGTCAACTTCTGCATTGAATCGAGGATCCTAGTAAGGAAGATGAAATTCAATTTAGTGACTGACTTGTTCAATGACTGATGTCATTTTTCTGATTTATAGGATTAGAGAAATTTAACCTCTGACTTACCTTGTTGCTCTGAATGTTAAATTTTATCATTGTAAAAGGTATCAAATCATATAAGTACTTATAATCTTTGACAAAGATAAGTTGAAAGTTTTTTAAGGAAGCTAGTGTTCATGAATAAATACAGATGCAAACAAATGTTAAAAAAATAAAGAAAATTCAAAAAAGTACCCAATTTAGATAGTCTCACTTATACTCCAGAAAGAGTGACAACTCTCCTCTTCTGTAATAAAATTTGCCTAGTCCCATCTCATTGATTCTTCTGGAAAAGAAAAGCATCTCTGGTCTGAAGTTTTTTCCTATAAAACCCACCGCCTCCAGAATGACCTTTCCAATACTGATCTTACTTGGAGGAGCAGGATGGGCTAGAGTACACTGGGCCACAAAGAGCTGGACAAGACTGAGCATAACACAACAGCAACAAACGGCTGCCTGTCTATTCCCTCAGTATTCCGTATTTCTATCTCAGATGTTCATAAGAATTAAGATCTTTCTTATTTAATACAAGTGCATGGCTTTCATCAAACTATAAACAACTCCTTAATCTTCTGAATCTCTCCCCTTTCACAAAGTACGTCCTTGCACATCCAATAATCACAAAGGGCTTTTGAAATGTGTAAAAGTTCAAAATGTGGGTTAAAGAAAAAAAGATGCAGGCTATTTTCCATTAAACCAGACTGAGAAGATTAAAGGTAGGCTGTAAACTCCATGAGGGGCTTTTACTGATTCACTGCTGTATTCCCAAGATCAACTCAGGAACTCAAAAACATTTGTTAAATAAATGAAGCAATTCATTAACAACTGATACCATAGTTATCCCATGTGACCATTTTTAGCTTACTATAGCTTGAAACAAATCTTGTAGAGGTAGGAGGATAAACTCAAGGAAATGGACAGATACTAGCATATGAGATGCAATCAGAATGGAAGCAAACACACCAAAATATAAATATCTGAATGAATACTGTTCCCTTCAAAGCAACAGCCTTGGGAACGTACATACGCAACCTAATAATAGAATTGTTGTAAAAACTCTGATTTTGGAATTCCCTTTGGAAAATATGGAGTCATCACACTGGAAAAATCCTCATTTTTGAAGGTCATTTCTTTCTTTTTTTTTTTTTTAATTAGTCTAATGTCACTCAAAGCCAAAGCTGTGAATGTAGTAAATGATTACACTAAATTTCATCAAACTAGGGTCAGAAATGAGGTCAATTTTCCCATTTAGAAGGCCAAACTTGGCCTTAATGACAAACTTTCAAAAGAACAGTTACAAAATGGTGGCAAATCAGCATAAATATTTTATATGACAAATGAACACTATTGCATTTTTTCTGCAAACATGTTCAAAGTTGTATTGAAAAGACAGAGAAAATCTTGCCTGAATGTTTCCAAACAACAGTTTTAAATAACATGCTATACTGCACGGTATCTAAAGAAAGCAGACAAGTTACTGATATGGATGAATTAAAAGAAGCTAAACATTATGAATTTATATAGGAAATTATGCCAAAGCTAATAATCAAAATATGAATGGAAATGTATCTTCAGCAATTGTTTTGTTAATGAATAGCTGAATTACAAGACCAATTTATAAAGAAGAGGATTAAACCCAACTATCTAATCAAAGCAAGAGTTTGAAACGTATAGGACTTCCACAGATTTCTGTGTATACTGGAAGTTTAAAATATACAGCAACCCTGGATTTCACTCTTCTGTGAAAGAAGGAGGAGTCATGTCTGCCTCAAAATCACTTTAAGAGAATCTTGGCATCTCAAAGAATTCGCCTTTAACAATGCACCCAGTGCGAAGGCTCCAAACACGGAGAACTTCTAATGCTTCGAGGTCCAGGGACCACTGAAAGAGAAACGGAGCACTACTATTACTATTGCTATTTCTTTCACTGTTTATGAGAACATGACAGTGAAAAAAAACCACAAAGCTTAAATATCCATCTCCTATAAAAACAGCTATTAGCAGACTTGTCCTTCTGCTGGAAAATATCTGACCAGATCAAATAACTGAGACGGCTAAACCCCACACCGTGCAGAGGAGAACGCAGATGGCGGCACCTCAGTAATCTCGCTCCTCCAGGCAGCGTTCCTCCCACCACGGAGAAGGCAGGTGGTCCCCAAAGCAGCCAGGGTTCCAAATGGAACTGAATTCAGGGCTTCTAAAGTGCTTTACAAATGACTGATGAAAGAAGGGAAGGGAAGGGCAAGGGAGAAAGGGAAAGATACACCCAACCGAAAGCAGAGTTCCAAAGAGCAAGGAGAGACAGGAAGGCCTTCTTAACAGAACAATGCAAATAGCAGAAAACAACAGAAAGGGAAAGACTAGAGAGCTCTTCAAAAAAACTGGATATATCAAGAGAACATTTCATGCAAGGATCGACACGAGGGACAGAAGTGGTATGGACCTAACAGAAGCTGAAGAATTTAAGAAGAGGCGGCAAGAATATACAGAACTGTACAGAAAAGGTCTTCATGACCCAGATAACCATGATGGTGTGATCACTCACCTAGAGCCAGACATCCTGGAGTGTGAAGTCAAGAGGGACTTAGGAAGCATCACCCCGAACAAAGCTAGTGGAGGTGAAGGAATTCCATCTGAGCGGTTTCAAATCCTAAAAGGTGATGCTGTTAAAGTGCCACACTCATGTCAGCAAATTAAGAAAACTCAGCAGAGGCCACAGGACTAGAAAACATGTTTTCATTCCAATCCCAAAGGGCAATGCTAAAGAATTTTCAAGGTCAGCTGAGTCGCTCAGTCCTATCTGACTCTTGCGAATCCATGGACTGCAGCACACCAGGCCTCCCTGTCCATCACCAATTCCCAGAGTTTACTCAAACTCTTGTCCACTGAGTCAATGACGTCATCCAACCATCTCATCCTCTGTCGTCCCCTTCTCCTCCTGCCTTTCACCTTTCCCAGCATCAGCGTCTTTTCTAAGGACTCAGTTCTCTGCATCAGGTGGCCGAAGTACTGCAGCTGCAGCTTCAGCATCAGTCCTTCCAATGAATATTCAGGACTGACTTCCTTTAGGACCAACCAGTTTGATCTCCTTGCAGTGAAGGGACTCTCAAGAGTCTTCTCCAGCACCACAGTTCAAAAGCATCAGTTCTTTGGCACTTGGCTTTCTTTATGGTCCAGCTCTCAATCTTTAAGCCACCGTACAGTTGTGCTTCCCTCACAGCGCAGTCAGTAAAGAATTCGCCTGCAATGCAGGAGACCTGGGTTCGATTCCTGGGTCAGGAAGATCCCTTGGAGAAGGAAATGGCAGTCCACTCCAGTATTCTTGCCTGGAAAATCCCATGGACAGAGGAGCCTGGCAGGCTACAGTCCAAGGGGTTGCAAGAGTTGGACACGACTTAGCGACTAAACCACCACCACAGTTGTGCTCATTTCACATGCTAGCAGGGTTATGCTCAAAATCCTTCAAGCTAGGTTTCAGCAGTACATGAACCAAGAATCATTTCCAAATGTACAAGCTGGGTTTCGAAAAGTCAAATGAACCAGAGATCAAACTGCCAGTATTTCTTTGATCACAGAGAAAGGAAGGGAATTCCAGAAAGATAAAAAACGTTAGTTTGACTGTGCTTCTTTGACTATGTTAAAGCCTTTGACTGTGTGGATTACAACAAACTGGAAGACTCTTAAACAGATGGGAATACCAGACCACCTTACCTGTCTCCTGAGAAACCTGTATGCAGGTTAAGAAACAACAGTTAGAACCAGACATGGAATAAATGACTGGTTCAAAACCGGGAAAGAAGTGTGACAAGGCTGTATATTGCCACCCTTAAATTGAATTGTAACAATTTAATAAAAATTGCTAAGTTTCATTTAACTTAAGGAGATCCAACCAGTCCATCCTAAAGAGATCAGTTCTGGGTGTTCATTGGAAGGACTGATGTTGAAGGTGAAACTCCAATACTTTGGCCACGTCATGCGAAGAACTGACTCATTTGAAAAGACCCTCATGCTGGGAAAGATTGATGGTAGGAGGAGAAGGGGACAACAGAGGATGAGATGGTTGGATGGCATCACTGACTCAATGGACATGAGTTTGGGTAAACTCTAGGAGTTGGTGATGGACAGGGAAGCCTGGCATGCTGGTCCATGGGGTCACAAAGAGTTGGACATGACTGAGTGACTGAATTGAACTGAAATGAAGAGTACATAATGCAAAATGCTGGGCTGGATTTTTCAATCATATGCTGGACTCAAGATTGCTGGAAGAAATATCAACAACCTTAGAAATGCAGATGATACTACTCTAATGGCAGAAACTGAAGAGGAACTAAAGAGCCTCTTGATGAGGCTGAGAGAGGAGAGTTTAAAAGCTGACTTGAAATTCAATATTCAAAAAACTAAGATCATGGCATCCAATCCCACCACTTCATGGTAAATAGAAGGAAAGAGTAGAAGCAGTGACAGATTTTATTTTCTTGGGCTCCAAAATCACTGTGGACAGTAACTGCAGCCATAAAATTCAGATGCTTGCTCCTTGCAAGGAAAGCTATGACAAATCTAGACAGTGTATTAAAAAGCAGAGACATCACTTTGCTGACAAATATCCATTTAGTCAAAGCTATGGTTTTTCCAGTAGTCATGTAGAGCTGTGAGAGTTGGACCAGAAAGAAGGCAGAGCACTGAAGAATTGATGCTTTATTACTGTGGTGCTGGAGAAGACTCTTGAGAATCCCTTGGACAGCAAGGAGATCAAACCAGTCAGTCCTGAAGGAAATCAATCCTGAATATTCATTCACTAGAAGGATGAATGCTGAAGCTGATGCTCCAATAGTCTGGCCACCTGATGCAAAGTCCCTCATTGGAAAAGACCCTGATGCTGGGAAAGATTGAAGGCAGAGGAGAAGGGGGCAGCAGAGGATGAGATGGTTAGACAACATCACAGACTCAATGGACTGAATTTGAGCGAACTCCAGGACATAGTGAAGGACAGGGGACTGTGCGACTAAGAGTCATACAAGACTCAGACACTGAACAACAGCAATAAAAAAAGTGCTGGGATGTGCAGGCAAAGAACCTGAAAAGACAGGCTGTGTTGTGGGCGGGGGAAGGTATAAAGGAGGAGTGGCAAAAGACAGTGGCTAGCCAGGTTGAACATGTATTTGGGAAGACTCTTAAGAGAACAAGCAAAAATTACCTGTTGAAAGCTGAAAGTGAAATGGTGCTACCAATTACAAAAATGTTTGAAGACACTGGGGTCCCACCCATCAGAGGTACCTTCCAGTAATTTCACTGCCCGCAAGAATAAAGGTCAGCCCTGTTTTAAAAGATGATATAATCCAATGACTTTCAACAAACAGTCACAATGTCCAGCCTACAATAAACATAATCACAACAAATGAAGAAATAGGAAACTGCAACCCATAGTGAAGAAAAAAAACAGTCAATAAAAAATAACCTCAGGATAATTCAGATATTGGAATTAACAACAAGGACTTCAAAGAAGCTATTATAAATGTACTTAAAAACTTAAAATATGGTAATAATGAACAGATGGGAATCTCTGCAAAGAAAGAAAAGAAGTCTTTTTAAAAAGCCTGATGGAAATTCCAGAACTGAGAAGTACAAAGTCTAAAATGAAGAGCCCACTGATTAACAGCAGACTGGATGAGTCAGTAGAAGATAGACTGAGTCTGAAGGTAGACTGATCAAAAAGACAAAGGAAAAACAGAAACTATAAGAAGTTAGCAGAGCCTCAGTGTTCTCCGGGACATTAAATGGTCTAATATATATACAATTGGAGTCCAAAGAGAAGAAAATGGGGCTGAAAAAAAAATTTAAACACAGGACCAAAAATTTCCTAAAGTCAGTGAAAACCTTAAACATATACACATAGTGTGGAAATGATACATAACATGAAACATGTAAGAAATGAAGGCTGGCTGACTTCTCACAAGAAAAGTGAAAACCAGAAAAAAGTGGGAAAACAGTTTAAATATTGAAAGAAAACTACTGTTAACCGTGAAGTACCTTTGCAGTAAAGATACCTTTCAAGATTATAGGCAAAATGATGGTTTAAAATTGTCCACTGAGTCAATGACGTCATCCAACCATCTCATCCTCTGTCGTCCCCTTCTCCTCCTGCCTTTCACCTTTCCCAGCATCAGCGTCTTTTCTAAGGACTCAGTTCTCTGCATCAGGTGGCCGAAGTACTGCAGCTGCAGCTTCAGCATCAGTCCTTCCAATGAATATTCAGGACTGACTTCCTTTAGGACCAACCAGTTTGATCTCCTTGCAGTGAAGGGACTCTCAAGAGTCTTCTCCAGCACCACAGTTCAAAAGCATCAGTTCTTTGGCACTTGGCTTTCTTTATGGTCCAGCTCTCAATCTTTAAGCCACCGTACAGTTGTGCTTCCCTCACAGCGCAGTCAGTAAAGAATTCGCCTGCAATGCAGGAGACCTGGGTTCGATTCCTGGGTCAGGAAGATCCCTTGGAGAAGGAAATGGCAGTCCACTCCAGTATTCTTGCCTGGAAAATCCCATGGACAGAGGAGCCTGGCAGGCTACAGTCCAAGGGGTTGCAAGAGTTGGACACGACTTAGCGACTAAACCACCACCACAGTTGTGCTCATTTCACATGCTAGCAGGGTTATGCTCAAAATCCTTCAAGCTAGGTTTCAGCAGTACATGAACCAAGAATCATTTCCAAATGTACAAGCTGGGTTTCGAAAAGTCAAATGAACCAGAGATCAAACTGCCAGTATTTCTTTGATCACAGAGAAAGGAAGGGAATTCCAGAAAGATAAAAAACGTTAGTTTGACTGTGCTTCTTTGACTATGTTAAAGCCTTTGACTGTGTGGATTACAACAAACTGGAAGACTCTTAAACAGATGGGAATACCAGACCACCTTACCTGTCTCCTGAGAAACCTGTATGCAGGTTAAGAAACAACAGTTAGAACCAGACATGGAATAAATGACTGGTTCAAAACCGGGAAAGAAGTGTGACAAGGCTGTATATTGCCACCCTTAAATTGAATTGTAACAATTTAATAAAAATTGCTAAGTTTCATTTAACTTAAGGAGATCCAACCAGTCCATCCTAAAGAGATCAGTTCTGGGTGTTCATTGGAAGGACTGATGTTGAAGGTGAAACTCCAATACTTTGGCCACGTCATGCGAAGAACTGACTCATTTGAAAAGACCCTCATGCTGGGAAAGATTGATGGTAGGAGGAGAAGGGGACAACAGAGGATGAGATGGTTGGATGGCATCACTGACTCAATGGACATGAGTTTGGGTAAACTCTAGGAGTTGGTGATGGACAGGGAAGCCTGGCATGCTGGTCCATGGGGTCACAAAGAGTTGGACATGACTGAGTGACTGAATTGAACTGAAATGAAGAGTACATAATGCAAAATGCTGGGCTGGATTTTTCAATCATATGCTGGACTCAAGATTGCTGGAAGAAATATCAACAACCTTAGAAATGCAGATGATACTACTCTAATGGCAGAAACTGAAGAGGAACTAAAGAGCCTCTTGATGAGGCTGAGAGAGGAGAGTTTAAAAGCTGACTTGAAATTCAATATTCAAAAAACTAAGATCATGGCATCCAATCCCACCACTTCATGGTAAATAGAAGGAAAGAGTAGAAGCAGTGACAGATTTTATTTTCTTGGGCTCCAAAATCACTGTGGACAGTAACTGCAGCCATAAAATTCAGATGCTTGCTCCTTGCAAGGAAAGCTATGACAAATCTAGACAGTGTATTAAAAAGCAGAGACATCACTTTGCTGACAAATATCCATTTAGTCAAAGCTATGGTTTTTCCAGTAGTCATGTAGAGCTGTGAGAGTTGGACCAGAAAGAAGGCAGAGCACTGAAGAATTGATGCTTTATTACTGTGGTGCTGGAGAAGACTCTTGAGAATCCCTTGGACAGCAAGGAGATCAAACCAGTCAGTCCTGAAGGAAATCAATCCTGAATATTCATTCACTAGAAGGATGAATGCTGAAGCTGATGCTCCAATAGTCTGGCCACCTGATGCAAAGTCCCTCATTGGAAAAGACCCTGATGCTGGGAAAGATTGAAGGCAGAGGAGAAGGGGGCAGCAGAGGATGAGATGGTTAGACAACATCACAGACTCAATGGACTGAATTTGAGCGAACTCCAGGACATAGTGAAGGACAGGGGACTGTGCGACTAAGAGTCATACAAGACTCAGACACTGAACAACAGCAATAAAAAAAGTGCTGGGATGTGCAGGCAAAGAACCTGAAAAGACAGGCTGTGTTGTGGGCGGGGGAAGGTATAAAGGAGGAGTGGCAAAAGACAGTGGCTAGCCAGGTTGAACATGTATTTGGGAAGACTCTTAAGAGAACAAGCAAAAATTACCTGTTGAAAGCTGAAAGTGAAATGGTGCTACCAATTACAAAAATGTTTGAAGACACTGGGGTCCCACCCATCAGAGGTACCTTCCAGTAATTTCACTGCCCGCAAGAATAAAGGTCAGCCCTGTTTTAAAAGATGATATAATCCAATGACTTTCAACAAACAGTCACAATGTCCAGCCTACAATAAACATAATCACAACAAATGAAGAAATAGGAAACTGCAACCCATAGTGAAGAAAAAAAACAGTCAATAAAAAATAACCTCAGGATAATTCAGATATGGAATTAACAACAAGGACTTCAAAGAAGCTATTATAAATGTACTTAAAAACTTAAAATATGGTAATAATGAACAGATGGGAATCTCTGCAAAGAAAGAAAAGAAGTCTTTTTAAAAAGCCTGATGGAAATTCCAGAACTGAGAAGTACAAAGTCTAAAATGAAGAGCCCACTGATTAACAGCAGACTGGATGAGTCAGTAGAAGATAGACTGAGTCTGAAGGTAGACTGATCAAAAAGACAAAGGAAAAACAGAAACTATAAGAAGTTAGCAGAGCCTCAGTGTTCTCCGGGACATTAAATGGTCTAATATATATACAATTGGAGTCCAAAGAGAAGAAAATGGGGCTGAAAAAAAAATTTAAACACAGGACCAAAAATTTCCTAAAGTCAGTGAAAACCTTAAACATATACACATAGTGTGGAAATGATACATAACATGAAACATGTAAGAAATGAAGGCTGGCTGACTTCTCACAAGAAAAGTGAAAACCAGAAAAAAGTGGGAAAACAGTTTAAATATTGAAAGAAAACTACTGTTAACCGTGAAGTACCTTTGCAGTAAAGATACCTTTCAAGATTATAGGCAAAATGATGGTTTAAACAAAATCAGAGAATTTGTCACCATCAGACCAATACTAAAGAAATACTAACGAAAGTTCTTCAGCCTGAAGAAACAGATTCTACAGAAAGGAATAAAGAGCTTGGAACTTGGTCTGAGCACAAGCACAAATGTATAAACAATAAGGAAATGGACCCAGAAACATACTGCTGTGATTCATGTCCACGGGTGTCCTGCCAACTTTTCTCTCTAGGAGGTTTATGGTAACAGGTCTTACATTTAGGTCTTTAATCCATTTCAAGTTTATTTTTGTGTATGGTGTTGTAGAATGTTCTAATTTCATTCTTTCACATGTAGCTATTTTCCCAGCACCACTTATTGAAGAGACTGCCTTTTGTCCAGTGTATTCCTGCCTCTTTTGTTGTAGAATGGAATATTACTCAGTCATGAAAAAGAATGAAAAATGTCATTTGCACAACGTGGATGGATCTAAGATTATCACATTAAATGAAGTAAGCCAGACAGAGAAAGACAATTATGATATTGCTTATGTGTGGAAGCTTTAAAAAAACCCAAAAAGACATAAATTAACTTATTTACAAAACAGAAATAGATCTACACACATAGAAAACAAACTTATGGTTATCAAAGGGGAAAATGTGGGGCAATAAATTAGGAGTTTGGGATTAACAAACTGTATATAAAAAAGATAACCAAAAGGGCCTACTGTAAACCTGGGGAACTATATTCAATATTTTATAATAACCTAAAAGGAAAAAAATCTGAAATATATGTGTATGTGTACATATTTATATACACACACACACACATAACTTTACCACTGTGCTACACATCTAGACATGCCACTGTAAATCAACTATACTTCAATTAAAAAAAGAAGAAGGAAGCCTGGTTCTTCATTTCTGGAGGAAGAAAACAAAAGGTACCTTGAGGTGTTAAATTGAAATCAGACGTAAGAGTTTATTATTTATAATATAATGGGTAGCTAGCTATAGGTATAAATAAAATATTAGTGTCTGTTAGTCTGTGTATTTTTTTCCTAGCTCTATCTGCTGAAAAACTAGTAGCAATGAGCATGCCTAGTACCTAGATCTTGGTTTTAAAATACCATCCCTTCCACTGAGAGGAACCAGGGCCCCTAGGTCTATGGCAAGGAAAGTGTTACATCTAGAACATCCTACTAAGTACTTAAAACTTTCAGTTCCCCCAGAAAGCAAGAAAATGCCAAGAGTGATGTGGGAACATATCAAAAAGACATAGGTTCAGTCACTCAGTTGTGTCCAACTCTTTGCGACCCCACGGACTGCAGCACGCCAGGCCTCCCTATCCATCACCAACTCCCAGAGCCTGCTCAAAGGCATGTCCATTGAGTGGGTGATGCCATCTAACCATCTCATCCTCTGCCATCCCCTTCTTCTCCTGCTTTCAATCTTTCCCAGCATCAGGGTCTTTTCAAATGAGTCAGTTCTTCGTGTCAGGTAGCCAAAGTATTGGAGTTTAAGCTTCAGCATCAGTCCTTCCAATGAATATTCAGGACTGATTTCCTTTAGGATGGACTGGTTGGATCTCCTTGCAGTCCAAGGGACTCTCAAGAGTCTTCCCCAACACCACAATTCAAAAGCATCAATTCTTTGGGGCCCAGTTTTCCTTACAGTCCAACTCTCACATCCATACATGACTACTGGAAAAACCATAGCTTTGACTAGACAGACCTTTATTGGCAAAGTAATGTCTCTGCTTTTTAATGTGCTGTTTAGGTTGGTCATAGCTTTTCTTCCAAGGAGCAACAGTCTTAATTTCATGACTGTAGTCACCATCTGCAGTGATTTTGGAACCCAAAAAAATAGTCTGTCACTGTTTCCCCATCTATTTGCCATGAAGTGATGGGACCAGACGCCATGATCTTAGTTTTCTGAATGTTGAGTTTTAAGCCAACTTTTTCACTCTCTTCTTTCACTTCCATCAAGAGGCTCTTTAGTTCTTCTTTGCTTAATGCCATGAGTGTGATATCATCTGCACATCTGAGGTTATTGATATTTCTCCTGGCAATATTGATTCCAGCTTGTGCTTTATCCAGCCTGGAGTTTCCCATGATGTACTCTGCATATAAGTTAAATAAGCAGGGTGACTATATACAGCCTTGACATACTCCTTTCCCAGTTTGGAACCAGTCTGTTGTTTCATGTCTGGTTCTAACTGCTGCTTCTTGACCAGCATACAGATTTCTCAGGAGGCAGGTCAAGTGGTCTGGTATTCCCATCTCCTTAAGAGTCTTCCACAGTTTGCTGTGATCCACACAATCAAAGGCTTTGGCATAGTCAATAAAGCAGAAATAGATGTTTTTCTGGAACTTTCTTGTTTTTTCAATGATCCAACGAATGTTGGCAACTTGACCTCTGTTTCCTCTGCCCTTTCTAAATTCAGCTTGAACATCTGGAAGTTCACGATTCATGTACTGTTCAAGACTGGCTTGGAGAATTTTGAGCATTATTTTGCTATCGTGTGAGAGATGAATGCAATTGTGCAGTAGTTTGAGCATTCTTTGGCACTGCTTTTCTTCGGGGTTGGGATGAAAACTGACCTTTTCCAGTCCTGTGGCCACTGCTGAGTTTTCCAAATTCACTGGCATATTGAGTGTAGCACTTTCATAGCATCATCTTTCAGGATGTGATAGACTGAGCCAAAAGGACATAGGAGCCAATAAATTGGATATAATCTGAGAATATGAATAAGATAGTACAGCATAACTCATTAAAAAAATAAAAATCCATACATCCATGATAAAAATAATGAATGAATAAAGAAGGCAAAGCTCTTCTTTACATTAGAATGTTAACTAATACATATAGATGGTATTATTGATATAAAGTTGGAAAATTAATAGATGCACAAAGTGGTAAGTGCATTGATAAGGAAAAGAGTATTTACACAATATCAAAATAACTTCCCTTAAGATATTTATTAATTACAATGGGAAAAGTGTATCTTTGTAACAGTGAAACACTTAGTAGACACCACTTTAACCCACTTACCAAGTTTAACATCAACAAAAATGTGGTAAAGTAACATCGTGTGCCACCTGGTAACACGTGCTAAGATGGTCTGTAGTATAATTAAAAAGAAACATGCTTGGTCTGGCATTAGATCTCTTCAAACCCCTGGAATTACCTGACTGACAGTCTTTTCATATTCGTAACAAGCCCCTGCCAAGCATACCTGAGCTCACGCTAATGCAAAGGTCTCACGGGGGAGAAGGCCTCAAATAGCTTCTGGACTGGGGCTGGCTGCCAGGAAAACCAACTGAGTGATCAGAGGGTCAGAACGTTCAGCCCTGCCACTGGATAAGGAAGAGGGGCCTGGAGATGGAGTCCAATCAACAATGGTCAATAATTTAATGACCCATCCCTACATACTGAAAAGAAAATCAGACTGAGGGAACTTATGGGTAAAGGTGATCTACTATGTGCTGGGGTGGTGTTGCCATAGAGGGTGGACAAGGAAGTTTTGTGTCCCCCGCCTCTCACTCCGTGCCCTTTGTATCTCTTCTACTAGGCTATTTCTGAATGCTATCCTTTATAAACATATAGCTATAATCTTAAGTATGGCACTTTCTGAGTTCTGAGTCATTCCGGCAAATCACTGAACCCAAGTGGGGAACCCCTGCATTTGCAGTCAGCCCGAAACCCATGTGGCTAGCCTGGGGGCCCTTCTTACGGCTGGCATCTTAAGTGGGGACAACACTGTACAACAGGGTCCCTAACCTCGGGGTCTGCACTCACTCCAGGCAACTCGTGTCAGGACTGAGCTGGACTGTGGGACACCCCAGCTGGTGCAGAGGTGAAGAACTGATCATTGTCTATAAAGCCAAACAAGGTCAAAAGAACGTTTGTGGTGTTCCAGCCAAAAGCGCCTAACTTGAATCTATTCAAGAAAAACATTCTACAAGATAACTGGCCTGTCTCCTTCCAAAATACATGTCAAGAAAGATAGAGAAGCACTGAGAAGCTACTCCAGACTTAATGGAAACTAACAAGACAGGGCAAATACGTGCAATATGTAACCTGGAGTTAGAGCCTTGAACAGAGGGGAAAAAAATCACTGCAAAGGACATTCATGGGGCAACTGACCAAATTTGTCTATGGAATGTTAGCTAAGAGCTTTGTATCAAAAAATTTCCAGATTTTGATAAAAGTATGACAATTATGTAAGACAATATTCTTGTTAGGAAATATGTATAGCAATTGCTTCTCAGCCTTTTAGCTAAGATCAAGTGCAGTATCTGTTCTTATCAGAAAATACATGTAGTAAAAATGTCTCTGAATGGCTCAGAAAAAGATAATATGCATGCATTATTACATGTATTACACACAGAAAAAGAAAATAATAAAGCAAATGGGGCAAAATATAAACAATTATAGAATCTGGGTAGAGAGTATACCCAAGTTTCTGATACTGTCTACAAAAATTATATGCTGGTCTTCTTCCACAAAGTGGAATATCTAACGATTATTAGAGCATTTAACAAAGATACAGCAGTTCCCACACTCTGTTCCCTAGGACACAATTACAACATGGCAAATGTATCAAAATTGGTAATTTATTAAAATTAGGACAGTAGCTGTTGTTATTTCTTCTTCTGAAATTCATTCTGGAAATAATTTTATTCATCAGAAATTCCCTTGAGCGGCACCTGAGACCTGCACGATGGGAGATGGTGGAGACGTTATTTATCAGAAGGAGGACTGAAGGGGGGACTGAGGCTGTGGCAGGAAGAGCTGCGGCTCGAGGGTAAAGACCGCATGAGCAGCGATGCGACCCTCCCCTAAGAACCTGCCACTTCCTCTCCCTAAAAATCACAGTGTCCATGGAGGGTGCCCCACGGAAACAAGAGATGGGTCTAAGTTTTGCATTCCTGTTGATTTAGGAAATAAGAGGGGTATGTAGACAATACAAATCCCTTGACACAGAAAATTTTGGGAGGTGTAAGGCTTCCACTAGACATAGAACCAGGACTTCAAGGCAATCTGTGATAGTTGATTTTATGTGTCAACTTCACGGCTAAGGGATGCCCAAACAGCTGATAACACGTTATTTCTAGGTGTGTCTGTGAGGATGTCTCCAGACGAGATGAACATCTGAATCAGTAGAAGGAGTAAAGAAGATCTTTATCAATGCCAGTGGGCATCATCCAATCCCTTGAGTAGGCAGAAGAAAGAAAGACAAATTTGCTCTGTTTGAACTTGCCCTCTTGCAGTCCACCAGAGCTCCCAGCTCTAAAGCTTTTGATTCAAACACAGACCAGAGTTACACCACTGAGCCCCCTGATTCTTAGGCCTGCAGACTCTGAGTTGTGAACTACACCAATCCTGGTTCTCCAGCTTGCAGATGGAAGACAGACTGTGGAACTTCTAAGCCTCCATACCCAAGTGAGTTTATTCCTACAATAAACCACTTCTTATTTATCTCTATATATCCTACTGGTTCTGTTTCTCTGAAGAACACTGAGAGATACACAATGATCTAAATACTGGGTGCTGTCTAGTTTCCAAGTATTAGGAAAATTCCAACACATTTAGCTAAGTTGTTCTGATTATTGTGTCAATGCCTTATTATTAATAAATGCTGTGCCACGTTCAAGAAAGTTGCATGAATGATGGCCTCATAGAGGAGATGAAGTGCTGACTGAACATCACTGATGTGGTATAACTGAAACTCACTGGTCTAAGCTGTGGATCATGTCATGTTTTAAATATGTGAATGTATTATTTTATCGGTAAGAAAACAGTTGAATTCCCAAATGTATACCATTCTGTTACAAAGTTTTAAAATGGGAATCAAATGTTGACCATTTCTTAAAATTAATTTATCTAAGAGACTTTTTTCTTCTTAGCTTCAATCTGAACACTACTTTATTTCATGAAAAGCCACTGCTTGGCTTTCTGCTGCTACACTATACCTTCTAAGTATTCTGCAGTCACGTAAGCTGAAGAAATGCTGCTATGCAGTGTGATTTTTACAGATTACATATCTAAGGAATGTGTAGGACCAACAAAACACAGAACATGCTTTCATATTTTGACTATTTCCACAAAAGGCTATGAGACAGTATTTTGAATACTACTAATTATGAGTGGGCTGAGTAATGAACTGGCTGTGTGCTCAGCTGCTCACTTGTGCCAGCTCTTTGAGATCCCATGGACTAGCCCATCCGGCTCCTCTGTCCATGGAATCTCCCAGGCAAGAATACTGGAGTGGGTTGCCATTCCCTTCTCAGGGATCTTCCTGACCCAAGGATTGAACCCGTGTCTTGTACATTGGTAGGCAGGTTCTTTGCCACTGAGCCACCAGGGAAGCCAAGTAATCCACTAGCCAACTGATTTTCACTGTTAATACCAATGTAAACTACATCACAATCAATCCCACAACTTCTAATGAAATTCTGTGCCAAGAAGAACTTCTGCAAGGCTGCTATAAACAAGGGTGTCAAGGGTGGAGTAGCAAGATGAGAAATCCACCAGGCTAAGGAGCTTCACCCTGCTGCTGCTGCTAAGTCGCTTCAGTCGTGTCCGACTCTGTGCGACCCCAGAGATGGCAGCCCATCACGCTCCCCCGTCCCTGGGATTCTCCAGGCAAGAACACTGGAGTGGGTTGTCATTTCCTTCTCCAATGCATGAAAGTGAAAAGTGAAAGTGAAGTCACTCAGTCATGTCCGACTCTTCGAGACCTCATGGACTGCAGCCTACCAAGCTCCTCCATCCATGGGATTTTCCAGGCAAGAGTGCTGGAGTGGGGTGCCATCGCCTTCTCCAGGGCTTCACCCTGGGGCACTGCAAATCAAAGACACTGGGCCTATTTTAGAGAATTAAATCACTGCTCACTGCAAAACAAAAATTACACCATATTATTGGGTTGGCCAAAACGTTCTTTCAAACTTTTTGTAACAGCTTATGAAAAACTCAAACTTTTCAGGTAACCCCAAAACTCTAAAGATGGTAAAGAAATTAAATAAAATTGATATAAGTGAAGAAATCCTCAGTGCTGGTGAAGTTTAGGACAATGCAGACAAATGAAGGCTTTTTCAGCAAAATGAAGCATATCTACGATCCTGCTCTACTGATGCCACCTAAGATGGGAAGGGGATTCAGCAAATTTGGCAGCATTCCTTCAGCTGTGCCCTTACTACCCCTCTTGGAGTCTGCTACAGTGTGCCGTTATTTACAGAGCTCAAAGAGGTCATGGAGATGGCTCCATGAAGAACCAAAATTGAAAACATTGCTGGTATAGAGTGGATTCTGAAAGCTATCTCAGGAATTAAGATATGTGAACTATCACATACCTCCCCAGACCCCTACCCTCAGAATTCCTCACCAGTCACCACTATTTACTGACCCAACTTCAAAGCCTGAGGCATCTCCAACTTCTCACTTCCATCTCCTACTAGCTTCCAAGTCTGGCAGATTCAACTGCTTCTGCAATCCATTTCCTCCTTTTGATCTTGAAGGCCAGTGCCCTGGTTTAGGTCCTTACTTCCTTAGCCTATTAAAATAGTCTCTCCTACCAGTTTCCAGTGTTTTTCCACCTAATTCACTTTATGACCACCATAATATGCATCCTTCTAAAGCCCAGTCTGAATCACACCAGTCCCCCCTTCAAACCATCTTCAATTATTCCTCATGGCTCTGAATCAAATACATACTCCTCAGCTGGGCATTCAAGACCTCAGTGATCTCCAGAAGCTCCTCAAAATCTACACTATGCCCCACATATATCCAACAAGCACCACATGATCCAACTTCCCATCTCTTCTTCAAAATTCTCTTTACACCTTGCTCTCACCACGCACACAACTCAGTCTACTCAAATCTTACCCATCCTCCAGGGTCTGTGTCAATCATTGCTTCTTCAAAGAAACCTCTCTCCATCTCCCCAATTACCTGTGATCTTCTACTTCCCTGAACCTAACACATTTTTCCTGGCTCTATTATGACCTGCTTCCTACTCTACTTATTTATCTCCTCTACCAAAATCTTCTCTTAATCAACACTTATTAGGACTTGTCTCTGTGCCAGGCACTGTACTAGGCACCAGGAGTACAGAGCTGAACAAAACATCTATGACCCCTCAAACTGCACAGAGGAGCCTCAGCTTCTCTGTGTTACTATGGAACCTACATAGTGGACCACATGATAAGCAGCAAGAACACTGTTCTATCAAGGTGCTGGAACATGATTCATAAAAGTACTGCCATACATTTAAGATGCTTCGTTTAAAATCTCTAACTCTATTAATAAAAGAATCATTTTCAATAGGAAATTTGAAGAAACATATATTGTAATAAACTTTAAGTCTATAATAGAGACTTGTTCACTACTGAAACAAAAATGGAAGAAATATCAAATCCTTCCCTCAAAATATTGTAGAGCAAAAATTTCTATTTTTTGGAAGATACACATAAATTTATTTGTTTAATGAAACAACTGAAAGAGTGAAAAGAAAGATAATCAGACTTTGGTATCAATGAGACGTCAAATGAATGAGTATGATTAAGTGAATGAATGAATTTCAAAAGACTATTGGTTTGGTTTTCAGACAGTTTTTGGACCTATCATTTTAGAATCTCAGTAAAATCCTTGGAAGTTCACATGGCGATAATGTGGATAGGGATATGTATAGTGATCAAGGAAAAACAATGAAAGAACACAACTGTGAGATGAGCTATGTCAAATCATCATTAAGGAGAATAACAAGACAACGTTTCTCTAAGGCCCTTGTGTTGGACTCAGCCACCAGTGAAGAAACTGACTTTCACAGATGGGGAGGTTCTTAACCAGACATTCCCACTTTAAATAAGTTTGTAAATGATGAAATCTCAGTTTCAAATATCCCTACGATTCACAGTAGCTGCCCATGCCCCATCCACATTCTAAGCCCCATCCTGCCTCTGTTCCAAGTTTATTTACCTCATAGGCGTCTTTGATGTTCAAGGGCTCGCCAAGAGCGGCCACATGTCCCACGATGCCTTGTTCCACTCTAAGCGGATGCAGTTATTTGAAGCTTCTTCCAGTGTCGAACCTTCTGCAACATCAAAGAGGCGGCTGATAAGAAACTTGTCATTGGAGCTGTCCTCACAGACGAGGAATAAGGAGTAGCGGTCGGCGGAGATGAGTCCATGGATATGCAAGAAAATTTTGTGACATAAGGCTGTGACATCCAAGTGACTAGAAATATCTTTCACTAATTCCAAGAGTCTTGAGCACTGGTCCCCTTCATCACTGTCAAACCGTGGGGAGGTTAGAGGCATCTGTTCCTTCTTATCTGAGTCAGAGAGGAAGCTCACAGTTCCCTCAGAATCCTTAATAACGATGGGTCTAAGCGGCCGATCGAATTCGGAGGCAGAGATCTTCCTGGTTGGTGTTCCAGGGACACTGCTCTCTGCACGGGGACTTGGCTGCAAGGGGCAAGAGCAGGATTCCGTGTGGCCTTTGATTCCTTCCTTGCACACAGGGATGGTGTGAACTCTCTCAGCAAACCATGCATTGACCATTTCTCTGCAGAAAAGAACATGTAGGCACATCAAATATTTGAGGAAGACGGGAGTGGATAAATTAAGATGTGGTGCATATATACAATGGAATACTACTCAGCCATAAAAAAGGACTGATACAAGTTCACTTGCAGAGACATGGATGGACTTATTGTCTGTCACACATAATGAAGTCAGAAAGAGACAAAGAGATGTCCTATAATAAGCCATATATATGAAATTGAGAAAAATGGTACTATGGACCTATCTGCAGGGTAGGAACAGAGATACAGATGTAGAAAGTGGATGGGTGGACGTGCAGGGGGTGAACTGGGAGCCTGGGACTGAGGTATGTGCACGGCCGCGTGGAGAACAGACAGGTGGTGGGAACTTACTGTACAGCACGGGGAGTTCAGCTCGGTGCTCTGCAGTGACCTAGATGGGGGCGGGATGGGGATAAGGGAGGAGGTCCAAGAGAGAGGGCATATGTGCATACACATAGCTGATTCCCTTCACCACTGGCAGAAATTAACACAGCACCATTAGGCAACTATACCTCAATCAAAACAAAGCAGAGTGTGTGTGTGTGTGTGTGTGTGTGTGTGTGTGGCGCGCCTGCTTGGTCATGGCTGACTCTGCTATCCCCATGGACTGTAGCCTGGCAGGCTCCTCTGTCCATGGACTTTCTCAGGCAAGAACACTGGAGTGGGTTGCCATCTTCTCCAGAGGATCTTGCCACCCCAGGGATCGAACCAACATCTCTTTTGTCTCCTGTACTGGCAGGCAGGTTCTCCACCCTGTGCCACCTGGGAAGCTCCCTCCTTAAATACTACTACCCCGGAAAACTTCTAAAATCCTTTCATGGTTAACTGATGCAGGAACCATTTGTCATAGAAAATAAAAACATAATGGTCTATTTAAGACAGTTTATTTTGAAAAACTGAAAACAATTGTTTCAGTGAACATTTTAATAAACGACTGACTCCTACGTACATATATTTTCAGATATCTGATTTATAATGCATCAAGTGTCAAGCTGTTTCCTCTCAAAATCAGTTTGAATTAAAGTAAAAGCCACTAAATTTGACAACAGTCTTAGGAAAACACAGGCATGGAAATTTGCTGTTTAAAACACACAACTTATTCTGAAGTTAAATACTTTAAATTTTAAAAAAATTATCTGAATTTGGCTAGGTAACATGCTTAATTTTAGACAGTTTTTTATCTATAACACTATATACAGATTAGATTTAGGAAGGGAAACAGAAAACAGAAACAATTTGATCTAGTATGTGGAAGAAATATCATAGACTTCCATTAATAATATCCTAATAATGCATGTCCAATAATCTAGAATAATCTTCTATTTACTCCTTGTATAAAGAAGGAAAACAAAAAATAGGTAATAACTAGTATAAAAATTTAATCCAAGGATATTGAAATTATTTATGTTGTTCATGTGCCACTCCATGAAGAAACTTATCTGAGCTAAAGGTTTCATAGTATTTTTTTTAAAAACCAAATATACCAGATCATACACATCCAAAAGATTGTTGGTCAGTTCAAATAAATCCTCTTGGGTAGCTGTAATCTGATACCAATTGATGCCCCCATTACTTTAAACATTCTGGGAACTTTTGAAACTAACTTCTAAAAAAAGTCAGTCATGTAAGAATATTAGTTTTACCTAAAAGCTAGATCTTGTTTCTCACTGAGCCTTGCTTTGAATAAGCAAATAAAACCACAAAAAACCCAGAGTAACAGCTGCAGACCTGATTTTTCCCCAAATACAGACCTGATTTTTCTCCAAATTCAAAAATTTATTTTCAAAAGACAATAGCTTGCTAGCACCAAGGATATTTAAAAGAACTGGCCTATAAGGGCAATGCAATCTCCATGCAGCAACGGTTTACTGGTTATTTTCATGAAACAGCCAGGATGCAGACACTCTCTAATCCTTCTGGCTGCAGCAGAAATTGATAACACCTCTTCAGAGGGCAAGCAGGCAGAATCTAACAAGTTTTAAAATGCATTCATCTTTTGTTCCAAAGATTTTACACACACGGCAAAAGGAGTATCCGTGTATTTATTTAGTTTGTGATAGCAAAGATATGAGCAAACTAATCCCATAAATAGAAGCCTTGCAAAATACATCACGGCATATTTATAAATGGAACACTGTGCCTGTGCACGGTGCTTCATGTCTGGCTCTGCAACACTGTGGGCTGTAGCCCACCAGGCTTCTCCCGCCCTGGGGAGTCTCCAGGCAAGAGTACCAGAGGGGGCTGTCTCGCCCTCCTCCAGGGGATCTTTCCAACCCAGGGATCGAACCGCATCGCTTACATTTCCTGCACTGGCAGGCAGGTTCTTTACCACTAGCGCCACCTGGGAAGCCCAAATGGAACACTAGGCAGATATTCCAAGGTACTGATAGGAATAATCACCACAATCTATTAAGTGAAAAAAGAAATCCAGAAGGAGGAGAGAAGAGTTAATCATTTTTTTCTGGGTCTCCACTAAGTCTTTCACTTATAGAATGTTCCCTGAATTATTTTATTTTGAACAATAATCTATTGTTTGGTAAATATATATTACCTTGAATTGACACCAATCTAGAATAAAATGGGTAAAAAAATATAACATAGATATTATCAGGATTATCTCAATTCCAAGTGTTGGACACATTTTAAAGCTCTATTTAAAAAGTACTTACTATATTACTCCAGTATATACCTACAAAACAGAATTTTTTTTTAATGTAATTGCCAAATATTTTATAAATGCATGCCATGGCTTGGGATAAAATTTCTAGTGATAAAAATATACTCTGGTAACAGTGTATCTCAAAAACTTCTACTTCTATAGAAATGAGGGGGGCATACTTTGGGAAATGTTTATGTAACCTCCAAAATCACAAAGAAAGATTGTGCCAAAGACACTGATGTCAGATATGCATGTGAGAAAGGTACAGGAAGCATTTGAATAAAATGTGTTGTAAAACATGAAACAGGAACACAGCAGTATGTTTAAGTTAATCCAGTTTATGTGATTAAAAAATATGTACATGTAACTTAAAAACTTTTCAAATCAACGTCTCAGTCAATCAATTCAGTTCAGTTCAGTCGCTCAGTCGTGTCCGACTCTTTGCAGACATATCAACATAACAGGTATTTTAACTATATCAGCTACAAACCTGAAACACAGCCTCAACTATTCATATCTTCTCACTGAAAAACGATGATCAACATTTTCATCAAACCACCTCCCTGACAACATCTAAATAGATACCTTAAAGTGGTGAAACCACAATTCCTAATGCCCACCCTTCGTCTTGCTCCAGTCTCACTCCCCGTCCATTTTCTTCGTATCAGTAAATAGCACCATCCCCAGTTATTCAACTGCACATCTAGGAATTACTCGGAATTTGTTTCCTTCAACTCTCACATCCAATCTAGCAACCAAGTCCTGTCCAGTTGACTTCCAAAACCCTATAGTCCAATCTGCTGGTTTCTGTCTCCTGTACTACTTTCCTGGTTCAAGCTGTATCATCTCGCATCTTGGAGTATGGCCACAGCCCCTTATCTGGACTCTGAAATCATTCTAGCCTCCTTCAGCCCATTCTTCCCATGGCAGTTAGAGCAATCTTTGAAAAAGTAAGCCTTAACATCTTAACCATCTTACTGGGCTTCTCACTGAATTGAGAATACAACCCAAACTCTTCCAATCCCCGACCACAGTCCCTCCTGTCCACACAGGCCTCCCTGACGCCCCTCAAGCACATCACACTCTGACTGTCCCCAGGCTGGAATACTCTCCTCACCTGCATCTGGCAGGTCGAAGCTCCCTCCTCACCTGCACAGACAGGTCTTCCCTGCTCACTCCACCTCTCAAGGGGCCCCAGCACACTATGTTCCCCCCAGCACGATCTGAATTCTTGTTGCTCTTCAGTCGCCCAGTTGTGGGTGACCCCATGGACTGCAGCACAACAGGCCTCCCTGTCCCCCACCATCTCCCAGAGCTTGCCCAAGTTCACGTCCATCGCATCCGTGATGCTGTCCAGCCATCTCATCCTCTGCTGCCCTTGTCTCCTTCTGCCATCCATCTTTCCCAGCATCAGAACTTTTCCAATGAGTCGTCTTTCGCATCAGGTAACCAAAATACTGGGAGCTTCAGCCTCAGCATCAGTCCTTCCAATGAATATTCAAGGTTGATCTCCCTTAAGACTGACTGGTTTGATCTCCTTGGAGTCCAAGGGACTCTCAGGAGTCTTCTCCAGCATCACAGTTCAAAGGCATCAATTCTTTGGCATTCTGCCTTTTTTACAATCCAGCTCTCACAACTGTACATGACCAACAGGGAAGATGATAGCCTTGACTTTATGGACCTTTGTTGGCAGAGTAATGTCTCTGCTTTTCAACACACTGTCTAGGTTTCTCACAGCGTTCCTGCCATTGTCTTCTGATTTCACGGCTGCAGTCACAGTCTGCAGCGATTTTGGAGCCCAAGAAGAGGAAATCTGCCACTACTTCCAACTACCCCCCTTCTATTTGCCATGCAGTAATGGGGCCAGGTGCCATTATCTTAGTTGTTGTTGTTGCTATTTTAATATTTGGTCTTAAGCCAGCTCCTTCACCCTCATCAAGAGGCTCTTTAGTTCCTCTTTGCTTTCTGCCATTAGAGTGGTAATGAATTCTTACTGTCATCTATTTTTCTTGTTTATTAACCTGTTGATTTACTGTCTGTTTCCTTCAAGGAGATGTAAATTTCATACTCATCTTTCTTGTTAACAACTGTATTCCTGTACTTAGAAATGTCTATCACATATTAATACTATGTCCCTAATAAATATCTGAGTGAAGTGAATGAATAAATAAATGACAAGGTGCCATTATCTTAGTTGTTGTTGTTGCTATTTTAATATTTGGTCTTAAGCCAGCTCCTTCACCCTCATCAAGAGGCTCTTTAGTTCCTCTTTGCTTTCTGCCATTAGAGTGGTAATGAATTCTTACTGTCATCTATTTTTCTTGTTTATTAACCTGTTGATTTACTGTCTGTTTCCTTCAAGGAGATGTAAATTTCATACTCATCTTTCTTGTTAACAACTGTATTCCTGTACTTAGAAATGTCTATCACATATTAATACTATGTCCCTAATAAATATCTGAGTGAAGTGAATGAATAAATAAATGACACCTTCTAAACTAACTGCATTAAGAAGAACAAGTCTTTTGAAAATTTGAATGCTTAGAAAATCAACATTATGTTTTAGCTATTAATGGTCACCACCCCTTGGATATAAGCCTCATAACTGATTGTGGCTACTCTACCCTCATTTACCCCGTAGGGCCTGTTTTACATCTTAAACAGAGCCAGTGCCTCCATACTCTTTGTTAGGTATCTTGTATTATTATGCTTAATTTGTCTCACAGGTGTTGTATTTCTAGATACTTTCTTGGAGAAATGAACTCAGTATTAAATGACACAGGAAAAGTAGATCTGGTATATTCAGTCATTCAATCAACAATTTTTATTAACCACCAGTCATGGGAGGAAAGGTTTTCTTAAGACCACATTATTGATTATCTGAGTCCCGTAGATATACATGCCTGTGGAGGAAACATAAGTTATCATAACATCAAAACAATTACTTATAAACCAGCCATAAATAATATTAAATCATCTCTTACACCTCTCTTCTTTCAGGCATCCCTTGACGTTTTGTAGCAAGTGACCTATGTGGCTATGTGAAGTGAGCCTTCTTTCCTGAGACTAGTATTGATCATCTCCTGTTCTTTAACACTTTAAGCTCTACAAATACAAATCACCTGCAGATTGAAATGTAAACTTACGTAAGATATAGAATTTCTAGAAGTAGAACAAAATGATGTTGGAGACTATTTTAATATTACATAAAGCCACTGATAATTAGAGGTTAAGCCCAATTAAAAACCAGCTAACAAATCAACAAGGATCATTAACATAACAAATACCTGAAAAGAGAATTCTGTTCAAATAAGTGCATTCTAGATTAAGAAAGGCTGCTGGAAAAAGAGACACAAATGTAAAGAACAGACTTTTGGACTCTGTGGGATCTCTGTAAAGTTATGTACCAGAAACTATTTTAAATTAGCTTGGAGTTTCCATTATAATTTAAATTATTAGATCTAAAATAAATTTACTTTCATAACCTGTGGTTCCATTTTTCAAAGTAAAGTTCCAATCAAAACCTTTTCAGTGATAGTTCTTCATTTAACTGGACTGACTGTAAGTGTCCTCTGCTCTAGACTGTGTTATTTTCATGAAGTTCCTTGTGCACGTCAGGCACTGCGCTGCCACCAGGGACACAGGAGTGAGCAGGCCCAGACTTCTCCTCCCAAACTGAGACTTACAATGTGTCCAGAAGTTGCTTTATACACATACTGAATTTTGCTGTCATGCGAAGCTATATATCACTGTTTAGTTGCTAAAGTCATCTCTGACTCTTTGTGACCCCATGGACTATAACCCGCCAGGCTCTTCTGTCCATGGAAGTTTTCAGGCAAGAGTCCTCAAGTGGGTTTTGCATATAAATGAATAAAGATGATAAGGTGAACATGTCAAACATGAGGGTAAATATACCAGATGGGATTTAAGAAACCTGATTGTAGCTCCAACTGGGGCAAAACACTTCTATGGCCTGGAACAGGATCTTTACTTTCCCTTCTTTCTCTTCCTTGAGTCTATGAGATTTTGAAAAGTATGTCTATCAGAGATACTGGAAGAAAAAAGCACCATTTTATTTAAACCTGGCGAGGCAGGTTTACAATCCTACTTTCTAAATTAAGAAGCTAAATTAAATGGCTGAACCAAACACACTCTGCTATCTGATAGCAAAACTAGGAATCAAATCTAGGTTTCCTATCCCAAGTCTTACAACATATAAGAATATAAAAGTTCCCAGAACATCAATGTTTGTCATGAATAAGACACTCCATAACATCCAGATGCAGTAGAAACAGTAAAAAATAAAATTTAAACATATACAGTATAGAAAGAACACACTCGCTTATAACAGTACATCCTCTAACTTAATTCTTTCCATCCAGACCACAAAAGGATGGCACACTAAACCCACTGACGTAAAAACACTGTGTCAAGGGACTCAGAACAAAAACTCTGAAAGATAGTGTCCTTAAAAAAATCTGACTGAATCTCATGCCTGTTTCTCTGAAAACAGGTCAGGGTTTATAAACCTAAAATGATGCACTGAAAAGAATGCATAGTAAGTGTGTTCAAGATGAGAGTATTTCTCAGGGCTGCACTGCTCTTGTTGTTCACTCACTAAGTTCATGACCAACTCTGTACGACCCCATGCACCGCAGCACGCCAGGCTCCTCTGTCCTCCACTATCCCTGAGTTTGCTCAAATTCACATCCATTGAGTTGGTGATGCCATCTAATCATCTCAGCCTCTGCTGTCCCCTTCTCCTCCTGCCCTCAGTCCTTCCCAGCATTGGGGTCTTTTTCAATGAGTCAGCTCTTCGCATCAGGTGGCCAAGGTACTGGAGCTTCAACTTCAGCAGCATCCGTTCCAATGAATATTCAGGGTTGATGTCCTAACAGTTGATTAATTTGATCTTCCTGCACTCCAGGAGACTCTAAAAAGCCTTCTCTAGCACCACAATTCAAAGCATCAATTCTTCAGTGCTCAACCTTCTTTACGGTCCAACTCCCACATGTGTACATGACTACTGGAAAAACCATAGTTTTGACTATATGGACCTTTGTCTCCGCTTGTTAATATGCCATCTAGGTTCAAAGGAGCAAATGTCTTTTAATTTCATGGCTGCAGTCACTGTCCACTGTGATTTTGCTAGACTTACCAAATAAAAATACTGGATACCAATTAAAGCTGAGTTTCAGATAAATAATGAATACAGTTTTAACATAAACAGTATCTAAAATTCAAATTATACTTAATTTATTTCAAATGACCATACTAGTCATTTGATATTGTTTTTCCCAACTGAAACTGTTGGCAGATAGACATCAAAGAAAAGTAGGTCTGTGTAGCACATCAATGAGCTCTGTGCTATCAAATAACTAACTGTATCATTGAAAGAGCACAAAGGATCCTGTGTATTATGGTAACTGAACTTTCAAAAGCTCTTAGATTAATAATTTGTGGCATAAAATTATTTCTTACATCAAGCCTTTTCATTTTACTGTCCAAATCATAATATATATTTACTAGAGAAAAAACAAACTGCAATCTACTTATATAAGGGAGGCTGACACATTGCTAAAAATTCCTTGGGAAGCACTGAGAGGCTATGTTTTCAGTCATAAATCCCAAATTCCAATCTACTTTAGCATTTGTTACCAATGGGATTTGTAACCAATAGCAATTTTCTTCTTCTGAGTTTCAATTTCATCCCATGTCCAGTAGGGGAAATACAAATACTGCCTGTTCTAACTTCTTCCTGAAGTGCAAGGTGGTGACTATCTTCAGTTGAGTACAAAGTCAAGAATACTAAACTGGCCATCAGGAGATAATTCTACTGAACAATCACTACTTCTCTGGAGTTCATCTTCTCCTGAATACAAGTTCTTCATTGTAAAAATGGGCAGCTTTCTGAATGGGTCAGGAAGATTCCCACAAGTGCTAACATTATCAGCAGACCAATAGGTGGTGATTATTATTAGGTCATCAACTCTGGTCATCTCCTTTTGCCCCTCAGCTTCTTCTCTTTCTTATTCTTTCACTTATCTCATGGGGCTGATGTTCTAGTCAAATTAGAAAATGTACATGGAAGCATTTCAAAATCTCTTCCACATACTTAAGATGCTGCTGTCTCCTAGACCCTTTCCAGTGGAGCCGCAGGGCTGGCGTAAGGGGCAATGGGTGTTGATTTCCTCATGACATTCAACCAAGAGACTCAGAGAAAGTAAGGGGGAAGAATGTCATGTTCCAGGTGGCACAGGCCCACAGGCTGAGTGGGTCTGATATGATTTGGAAACAGCCCGTCTTCACACACCCTGACCATCTAGGTCCTTGTCCAAAGAAGAAACTGCAGATTGTTATTTATTATAGAATCCCACTAAGCTTCCCCCTAAAAAGAGGAGTTACATCATAAATCTACATAAATTACATCCTGGCTGTCTGAGCAAAAAGAACGAAATGGATGCAAGTTCCACAAAGGTATTTTGCCCTCTGCTGGAGGTTCTAATAACTTAGAAGCCCTACTTTCATATACGCAAGTCTTTGTTAATTGCCCTGCAAACAAAAACAAAGCAACCATCTTGAAGTCTTTGAGCTGATTTGACTTTTACAAGGCCACTAATGAAAGACAACAGGCCCTGGATGCCAGAAATAAAGCCACAGCCAAAGGAAATGCAATAAAAGTTAATGCCAAGAATTTATAATCAATGACAAGATCCTGATGTTTAACATCCCATCCAAATCATTCCTTCTCTCCTCACTGAAACCCGTTTTATTATCCTCGAGTCAGTTATTTCCTTCCATGTTTTATTACACAAAAAATGTCTTACCTCATAAATGAATTAAATTATATGCCTCTTTTAAAATGGGTAAACGTTCCGTTTTGTTCTTAAACTTTTACAATATGTCTTGCAATAACTGGAGAAATCCTGCGTGCAAGCTAACTCATGCAGTCATGTCCGACTCTTTCTGACCCCATGGACTGTAGCCCACCAGGCTCCTCTGTCCATGGAATTCTCCAGAAAAGAATACCAGAGTGGGTTATCATTTCCTCCTACAGGGCATCTTCCTGACCCAGGGATTGGACCTGTGTCTCCTGCATTGGCAGACAGGTTCTTTACCACTAGCACCACCTGGGAAGTGAGATCAGAAACCCTGGAGGGTACCAAAGTCAACGCTGGGAGTTATTCCTCTCGGGTAACATAAATGTGAATACCTTTGTGATTTCAAACTTGTATCACAAGTTTGCACAGATGCTGCTCATGACTCACCAAGGGACCCTTTACCACAAGGAAGGTAAACAGCAAGTAAAAAAGTAAAGAACCTCAAAAGGACAAGTAAAGAACCCCCCCAAACTGATATTAATTAGATGGCAGGAAATGAAGCCAAACAGAAGCTGATAAAAACTTGCTATGAGTTATCGTAAATGTGACTTGGATTTCAAATCTCAAATCTTTTAAAACAATGAATCCAACCAGAAGTTTACCTACCTTAATATTCTCCTTTACTGAAGACCCTAGCAGCTCAAGAGTCTTGCCCATGCAATGATGATGTAATATAAATATCAGTGTCAGGAGGAATAATCTTTAGCATACTTTGACTTCAGGAGGCTTCCTTAGAGCATTAGGAGCACTGCATCCTTCAAGACAATGTGTCGGCGTGGGTGCAGTGCTCAACAAAACCGAGTTTATGCCCTCAAAAGGCCAGGCAGCCAGGTGCCAGCAGCTGCTGCAGGACAAAGCTGAGTACTGGCATTTCCAGGGTCGGACATTTGGGGTCTTTAATAATATACAGAGGAATGGAATGAATACATTCACTTGTGAATGATAAAAAAAAACAAACAAAATAGAAGGAAATCTGTGGGGCAGAAAGTCCAGGTGAACTGTCTTTTTTTTTTTTAAATCATTGTCATAAAGAGTTTATCTCATCAAAATTACACATGTGGCAGAAATAAAGTGCTATCTCATACTACACATCCCATGTGCTCATATTTTTAAAGAAGATGAAAAATATATTATTCTTAAAACAAGAGTCAAGGTAATGATTAAATTTAATGGTAGCAAGCTAATAATATGTTTTTACTGGATATTTAAATAGTTTTAAGTTTTGTATATCATCTATACTTCATCTCATACTTTTCAAAAATTTTATAAATTGATTAGTAATATTCACTAAAAACCCTGGAGGAGGAAATGGCAACCCACTTCAGTATTTTTGCCTGGGAAATCCCATGGACAGAGGATTCTGGTGGGCTGCAGTCCACAGGGTCGCAGAGAGTCAGACTGAGCACACAGGCACATTCATTTTAAAAAAAAAAAAAAAGGAAAGTCACTATATGACGGCACATACTCTGCTAAGGATGAAAACTTTCCCCTTTTGCAGTTTCTCATTTTCACTCAATATCACTATCTATCACAGAAAGGAAAACTACAGTTTATAATTTATATTATAACTAATATAATTTTCCACTAATCTAATTAGATCACAGTTTTTCCAAATGCCTATAATCTAGAAGTATTAAATGGGCTGTGCAAAACACTGCATACTGAAATACAAGCTCTCACCTAGCATTTCAAATATGATTAGAAAAGGGATACACACACAAAGTAGCTCCATCCAATAATAACTTAACTTTCTACCAAAGTTGAACTGCTCACTCCAGTTACAAAATGAATCTTAAAAAGACAGGAATACCTTAAAATACATATTCAGTATTCCAGATGCTTTGAAAGGGAACAATAATTAAAATACCTTGTCTAGGTTTTAAAGAAAATTTCTTGGCATCAAGAAAAGGAAACAATTTACAAAGCAGTATAAAAGTCTAATGCAAACATAATAATTCTCATGAGTTAAAAATATAATTAGATGAAACCTACCTGTGGAGCAACTAGCTTAATGTGTTTTGTACTCTTGCCTAAAATAATGTACCAGCAGATAAAAATTATTTGAAAATATAATTCACTTAGGGTATCCATAGTCTAACACTAAGAATATAATTATTAACAGTCTAATACCTACATTTTAAGCCATTCTATTTTAAGATATCACTAGAGAGTTCTCACTTTTTATGCTCTAAAATCATATATGGTAACAAAACCCACTTGGGCAAGGTCTCTAGGCAGCTCATAAAGTGACGCGCTTGCACATTAACAGGCACCAGGAGGAACCTCAGCCTCTTCCTGAGTTAAATTTCTCATTGTATTAAATCTCTGAGTTTTTCCTTTGCTTCCATTAATACTGACATTGAACTTCAGTAGAGAATGAAGGGCCCCCGGTGGGACAGACTTAGGCTTCAACCGGAGTTGCTTCTAAGATAAGACCTCAGGTGCATTATTGATGCTGTCTATAAAATGGAGATAAGGGTATCAATCCTCTTAGGCATCTTAAGAAAATTAAGAAAAATGACACCTATAAAGTGATCGCACAGAGTCTGGTACTAAGGGTTTAATATATTACAGTTACTGTTTTTAAGTTAATCAAACATTAACTGGAGTATATTTTCAAAGGCAATTAAATGTTTTATAAAAATAAAAAGCATTTATTCATGGATTTCTACAGAATAACTAGATGTTAGCCATTTGTTTTCCAAGCTCCTAGTTTAAAAGCACTAATTTCTCTACAGAAACACTTGTGCCAAACAAAAAAGGTGTTTTAATGTCTGTAGTATCTCAAATTAGAATGAAAAACATGGACTCCTTAGACCAATAACTACTTACGCATGACATAATTTTCTAAATAATACATAAAGAATAAGAGCTGATCATTTAGCTGAGAAAAATCACTGTGAGAGCATAACCTGTTTTTCTATTACTACCCAGAACTTAATCGCTAAAAGTAAGTTATAGAATTCGCAGGATGATGTGGTTTCTAAATACCAAAGATATAATAAAACTGTTTAACAAGTGTGATAAAATATACAACTAACTGCCTATGATAAAAACCTTAACAATATTTCACAAAAACCATAATTTTAAACTGGGGAATGGTTTCAATACTTGATAAAGACAATGCTTTAACATTTGCTACAGGAGATTTAGGGATTAAAGTCAGTCCACTTTAGTTCCTACCCAGCGGGGCTTACCTGGGGGAATTCTGTAAGTAGGTTGATGCTTGAGCCTCATGGATGTTACCCTTGTGTGGTATAACATTTGGGGAGATTTGCAGGGCGCCTCAAATAAAACAGAACAAAAAGCTGCGGGCCCCGAATGATCCATAAAACACAATGCAGGAACACGTTTTTAAGGCCATTCTTAAAACATCACCCCTTTCTCTTTCTTTCCAGTTCTTTTTCCATCTTCCTGTGAATTAACTAATTAAAATTAGAATCAAAAAGAGTGTACTAATTTCCTGTCAAAGGATGGTTGATAACATATGGAAATGGGCTAAAATCATCTGTAGGAAAAACGCACAAAAACTCACATAAAATATAACAGATATTTCTCCTGCTCCTGGATCCTAATTTTACAGTTTTAGTTGCCATGTTTGGACACTTTGACCTAGATCCACCACTCTTACTTGGAAAATACTTAAAGAAGGAAACTATTCAAATTTGAGAAGTTGAGAATCAACTTCTAGTGAGAATCAAGAATGCTTAAGAGATGAAAGAGAATTTTAAACTCATTTATAAATCTCTCTGCCTTGATTTCTCAACACTCCCATCGCACATAAAGCCAAGGTCTATTAACCTGGGCCAGTTACCAAGTTGGGACACAGATGGCAGGTCTGAACTCCCATTCCAATTCCCTTTCCAGTACCTTACAGTCTTCAGAAGGTTCTCTTCAAACCATTAATAAAAATTCACTTTAAAAATAAGGACACAAAGTCTATTAAATCCCTATTCTGTTGTTCTAATTTCCATGTATCAGAATAGGGGGATGACTCCCCAAACTTGCAATTATAACTAAACCACTGATGACTCCCAATGTAAAATAAACTGTAACCTACTGAAAATCACTCTAAAAAAGGATTTAAAAATATGTATTATTTCCTTTAAATTTCTTAAGAACACTAGAAGTAATGTTATTACAAATAAAGTACCTAACGGTCATACGCTTAAGAAAGATGTAGTTTGAGAGTTGAAGCTTAAATCTGTCCTAGCTGGGGCCTTTAACCATCGTAAACTGAAATAAATTTTAAAGGGCTCAGAACAGTGGCTCCAACCAAGTACTGGTGCCAGACTTTGGGGGGCATTTGGAAATGTGTGTCAAAACAATCGAGGTGCTCCTGACATTTAGTGTCTGGGCCCAGGGATGTTAAACATCCTGCAACATGCTGAGCAGCTTCTCACAACAAAATGTATCACTACCAAAGGCCAAACAGCACCCCTTTAAGAAGCAATGGTTTATTGTAATGGAAAAGAATTTGAAAAAAGAACATATCTATAAAATATACATACTATACATATATATAAAACTGAGGCATATATAACTGGATCACTTTGCTGTAAACCTGAAACTCACATAATATTGCAAATCAACTATACTTCAATTAAAAAAGGAGAAAAAAAGCAAGGGTTAATAAGAATAAAAGATCACCATACTATAACGGGGTATTAAATGAAACAGAGGAGATCTGAGACACCTCCAAGTGATTCCTACAATAACCTCTACTCTGATGTTACCCTGGAAACAAATGCTGCCTCAAGTTATTTAACATTCCCAAGTCTTCTCCAGCTATGAAAACATCTCAGAAGCTTACTGGGACCAAATACAAATAAAATGCATAACCCTTCATATGGTTTTACATTCAAATTTGACCAAGAGTTGGAAAAGACATGTTTTGCAATTTTCCAATCATTCATAATCACATGTATGAAAAATGTCCCTTAAAGAAGTATCTATTTACATTTAAAAGAAAATCTAATAACCAAAATCTATGCTGTAAATATGTAAATCAATTTGTTTTGCAGCTTAGATGTGGAGAAAAGATTAGATTAGATTGGCATGTCTCAATCTGAAGTATGAGAAGCTCTCAGAGTCTGAAGCAAGTATGTTTTGAAGATCTGTAGTAGACTCAGATGGTAAAGAACCAGTTTGCAATGCAGGAGACCTGTGTTCATTCCCTGTGTTGGGAAGATCCCCAGGAGGAGGGCACAGCAATCTACTCCAGTACCCTTCCCCGGAGAATCCCATGGACAGAGAAGCCTGGTGGGCTACAGTCCACGGGGTCACATAGAGCTGGACACAACTGAGTGACTAACGTACACATAGAGTTTTCCTATGGAAACGCTTCAATTCTGTGTTTTCATACTAATGACAATAACAACAACAAAGAAAGACCAAGATGTACACTTTAAATTACTGGGATGACTACCTTATAACCAACTACTATCCTGCAATTTTAGGAGTCAAGTTTATATTTGTGTTTACAGTCACACTGCAGCCCAGTGGTTCTGGGATAATGAGAAAATAAAAGAGGCAGATTCAATATGCAAATATGCTTTCAAGCCAAGTAAAACCAAAAGCTGGTGTACTGTGCTATAGGACTAAAAGTTTCATGACTGTTGAGAGAGACCCAGTGGGAAAAATGAATCATCAGAGGCAACTGTAGCAAAGGCGAGAGGACCTCACCAGACCCCAGCATCATATTGCAATTAGGGCCACATTCGCTCCGCAAGGATGAGTTAATGAGTGCTGTCAATCTGCATTTGGCTAGAGTTTTATCATTTTATTCATAATTAACTTATACATTTATTTTGGTATTGCAGTTGCACAAATGCCATAACTATGATTAAATTATACCTACTCTTAGAATTCCACATTTAACTAACATTAGGAGAAAGTCAATATTAGGTGCGGCAGATAGCTGGAACTTCCGGGTGCACTCACATCACTTTCCTTTGGGAACTTTTCCTCCCTCACTGACACATCACACTATGGGTTACCTGCCCCAAGGAAGTAAGGAGACAAACCTATTCTTCCAGAAATAAAGGTTGGTCCAGAGCAGGCAAATTATGCAAGTAAGGCCAAAACAATTCTGAGAGGACTGACATGGATAAGAAGGTACTTCTCAAACATCAAAAGTTTAAGACCCACATAAACTTGCCAAGAAAAATGTTCCAACACTTGAAGAAAGCATGCTGGAAAATAAAGCCAGTATAGCACAGCATCAAAAGGATGGCTGGACAGATGGATGGTGGGATGAACGAATGGTGAGATGGATGGAGGGAAGAAAGGGGGAAGACAGATTGATTAGATATATATACAGGCAAAAAAAAAAAAAAAGAATACTGACAAGAGTATGTCATCACACTGAATTTCACATCCAAACCAATACCCAGGAATGTCAATTTTGTATGAGTTCACCATGAATTTCTGTCATTTGTGACTGAAAGTTTTTTAATGGAGGTTTAAATAATGGAGGTCAATAAGAATGTCTTTCTTTAACAGGTGAAGGTTACTTGAATTTGAGAAACACTGGATTACATGATCTCTAGCTCTATAAAGTTCAAAGATCCTGTATGTTTTAAATATTTTATCAGCTTAAAAAAAAATTAGGATCTTTTCTGAAAACCTCAGCACACTTATTCAACGGAAAGTAGAAGTGATTACTTTTTTCATGATTATTACCAGTGATATTATATCAGATAGGAGACTTTTCTCTCTCAAGTTTAGATGTAATAAAATTATTCAGAAAAGACAGCTTGGAAAAGTTAATCTTACTTTATGATTCAGAATCAAGGAAACGGTTTCAAAGAACACAGAAGCTAACAATGGCACCTAAGACTTTAAAAAGCAAGTTCACTACAAATTACAAATGGGGCATATATATAATACACATACACACACACACATCCATATATATATTGAGTTGGAAGAGTTTGCTTTTTTCCATAACATCTTTCAGAAAAAAAACAAAGGAACTTCCTGTCCTACCCAATAAAAGGCTTTTAGAAGCTTTCAAGAATATTTATCAGAATGATTCTTATAAACTTAACACTCAGTTTGCTTTACCTGCCTGATATTTAGTTGGCAATACATATAAATTCTTGCCAGTTAGAGAAAATGAATAAAGCACTCATACCATGGGAAAAAAAAAGATTCAAAATAAAATGAGAATACCAAGTCAGTAAGTAAGATTACAGAGCTAAGTATCAAGTGAATGACTCATATGGAAAAGTTTCTTCTGTTTTTATTCTTAGAGTAATTCACAGGTACTTTTTTTTTTATGCTGAACCTGATTTAACAGATATTTCTAAGGCCATATCAATCAGCCACATCAATTGGTCAACTAAATCTGTATCTGTCCAGCTAAACTAATCTCATAGGAAGTCCTGCACAGTCAGTAGCTACTCTGCATTCAAAATTCAGTCATTTTTCAATCCTTTACTATCAATCAACTCAGTGATTTATTTAATTACTCTGCAGTCCTTACCAAAGGCTTTTATGCTAAGAAGAGCTTTTATCCTACACTTAACCCTGAAAACAAAGAAAGAAAACAACTCAAAACAAAAGTTACAGGTATAACAAATAGTTTGAAAGATATTTGGGGGACAAACTAATAAACACCAAGCATTTTTCCCCCAGTCCTTTTAAGTATGAAAGAACTTTCTCCCAACCGTTATTAAAATGTACTATGAAGTTCAAGCAGTTTCAAGTTAAATCATGTCTTCAAATCTAGAGGAAGCTACTCTTTGTAATCAGGTAAGGGTGACGGTACAAACTACCCATACTTGAAAACATCTTCAAATATTTTTAAAGAAATGATATCAGAGACAAGACTCAAGTCATTTCTTCAGGTGGAACTATCTAAATAGGAAATTCTGTTGCACAACATAATCAAAATGTTAAAAGCGCTCATCTTTAGGGACTGAAGATGACTTCGTGAAAATATTAGCAATTTCTATAGATCTTTAGATCACAAAGCTAAGTCCTTTAGGACTTCCCTGGTGGCTCAGACGGTAAAGCATCTGCCTATAATGCGGGAGACCTGGGTTTGATCCCTGAGTCGGGAAGATCCCCTGGAGAAGGAAACGGCAATCCACTGCAGTACTACTGCCTGGAAAATCCCATGGACACAGGAGCCTGGTAGGCTAGAGTCCATGGGGTCACCGAGTCGGACGCAACTGAGTGACTTCACTTTCACTTTAGATCACAAACTAAAAAAAGTTAATGAAATGCATTACAAGCCTAAGTACTATATTAATACTAAACAAATATATTTATTTTGAGATATTTATGACTAACTGCCACTGCATTGGGTTCTACCACAGTTTTAGGAATCATGCTCTTGTATTGGGGGCTTTAAAAATGGAACCAAATAGAAAACCTTGAGAACGTTAGTGACAGAAGAGCGATGAGAAGCATCATTTCAGGGGCTCCTGAGGATTCTTCCAGATTCAATCACATCCAAATTCAACCCACATGAGAGCTTTTAGGGCACTAAAAAGTGCCTTAGAGCTGGCTATAAGGACCCTGGTTATAAGCAATACAAGGATAAAAGGACATTATCACACCAGAATTACCATAATAAAAATATCAGAAATAATATCAAAGCCCGACTAAGTCAATACCCACAGGATTTTATTGTCTTCAACCTTAATGGCTACTTAACAAAATATGTTTAACAAAATGTTTGTCTGAAACTGTGAAAAGGTTATATTCCTATATGATATAGAAATAATCATTTTAAAGAGTGAATAGCAATATTTATTTTACACTCATCATCTGACTTTAAGAAAAATATCTTGCAAATAATAACTACAGCTTCAAGAGATGAAAAAAATATTAAAAACAAGCAAACAAAAAAGAATCCTAAACAGTGAACCTGGAACACCAACTAATTCACCACAGCTTTGCAGTGTTAAATAAAAAGTCTATCAGAGAAAACTGTATGGGAGTGTAAAACTTCTGTTTCTGGACTTTGATCCAAGAAGTCATAAAAAGTTGCCCTCATTTAATATCTATTTCCAGTATATGCCAAATATTCTGCTTTTGTCTAGTACAAAACAAAGTAATAAAAAATCAATCATATTACCTCCTCAATACTAAATAACATAAACACTGACCACAGTCACAGAGCTGGTAAGTAACTATTGAAAGGTAAATTATTCTAATATGCTGTCAAGAATAACAACAGCTGTTAAAGTGGCATTAGCACCAGAAAGGTTCATCTACAAAGGCAGGAGCATTTAAGCCCTTAACGAACACAGTATCTCAAACTTGTAGGACTGCAAAGCTTTCTACAACAGCAAGGGTGGGAATTTTCCACAGGTTGTAGTTTCTAGTCGCAAACTAATTTTTATGCCAATAGATTATGTTATGAATTGTTCAACTGACACTCTCAAATTCACTTAAACAGGTTTTGATTGCTAAAAACCATTTATTTATGTGCTGCACACTCTGGTTTTTAAGGAGGTGTTTAGTTCTGTATTGAAAGATAATTATAGAAAACAATGTAATATAGCAGCAATAATTGCTTTCCAGGTCAATCAAAATTCACAGGTGTTTACACGAGAGTTTAGGAGAGCCAGAACCTTCCTTCTATTCAGTGACGACTACTGGGTGCAGACCATTCAGTCTGGGAAGAGAGCAGAGAAGCATACATAAATGTCAAACAATTAAATCAAATAAGGAGGAAATAGTTCTACCAATAAGCCTGTCTACAGATGCAGATGGCCAATCTATGTAAACCCAAGTTTATTTTAAATAAAGAAACATGCAAACTGCCCCTACAGAACTATTCTATTTCACAAGTTTCCTGAATTACAACAGTATTCATTTTACACATACAAAATTTAAGGGGGGGGCAAAGTAACAGGAGCTTCTTGTTAAACACACACACACACACACACACAACTTAGCTGTAAAGTTAGTGTCTGCAGTAAGATTTTACCACAACCATGTGAATCACACGGTGTTTAGCAGGTTGGCATTTTTATGTCCAACCTCTCATCCTTAAAATTTTAAGTCTCCAGTTAATGCTATCAAATATAAGCCCAAACTGGAATATTATTTCTAGAAAAAATATGGCTACACACAAGACTTAGATTATATTCTTCACGCTGACAACTTTCAGCACTTTATAATTCCTAAAACTGAGGGCCTGCACTATTCTTGAATATCTTCACTTTCGTTTTCCAACTTCTATTCAACATAAACTCTTCTCTCAAGATTATAAATACACACACACACACATATCACAGAAAGAGTTCAGCCTACTCTCAACTGTTATATCAACTGTATATCAACTGTAATATAAAAACTCCAATTGAAGAAAAAATCTTAACAGTCTCAGATAATCTAAATTTTACACTAAGTACGGTAATTTTGAGAACTGAGATTTTAATCCTATGCTACTTCGGAGAAAAAAAATGTGAAAAGAAAATTCATTTAACTTATTAGGAAAAAAATATTACTCAAGTTTTGGCAGATTCTCAAAGTGAAGTGTTTTTATGTATGAGTTAAAAGCTACCGCCAAACACCCCCAAGTTTGTGTCTTTAAAGGGAGAGAAGAGAAAACAAAGAAAAAGGATATTAACGCTGATTTTTAATAAATTTCGTTCTTTCTTAATAATATGCCTAAGGAACATCTCTAAAGAACATCCCCTACACACTTAAAAGATCAGCCCAGTTCTCCTGCCCAGTCTCTTATGCGCTGTAATTCTTTAAGGGTGGAAGTGTGCAAACGGCGACAGAATCCGGGGACAGACGGCCTCGGAGGAGGCGACCTCTAGAAACTGTTGGCCTCCAGCAATGGATCACTCCAGGCCTAGACGGTCTTGGTGCTCACCTCAAACGCGCAGAAAAGTACCCTTCGGAAAGAAAGCACTTTGATTCAGGGTTTATCCTCTGGTACTCCAGATTAAGTATTGTGATAGAAGACGAAAGCGACGGAGAGGAGGATTTTAAAAGCAAGGCGGAGTAATTAAACAGAAGAGGTAAGGTTTGTCCCCAAACCTTCGCCTCTTTAAAAAAGCCCCAAAGTCATCAAACCGATAGCAACCCTGAACGTTCGCTGGGAGAAAAGAGAGTTAAAAAGACTCAGCTAAGATTTCAAAAATACTACATCTGCAGGAATGTAAAGGAAGACAAAAATGTCACAGAACGCATTTCCAATAAAGCATCTCCCAGCCAGTGTGACCCGGGTGCCACCACCCAGCACAGCACCCGGCCCCACCGCGCCCCCTGGGAAAAGTGGGAAAGACGGGGGCAGTACTGAAGGAAGTACCTTGTTTTGTCTCCAAAAGGCAACATAGCAAACGTGGGAAGTTGGAGGTGCGTGCACACAAGGCGGCCTCGGCGGACCCTGGACCGCAGGAGGCGTCGGGGGCGACGACTCGCCCAGGTGAGGCGGGTCGCTCGAAGCCGGCTTCCCTACGGTCCCCGCCGTCGCGCCGCCGCCCGCCGCCGCCCGCTCGTCCCGCGCCGCGCCGCCCCCTGGCGGGGAGGGCCAGGCCGGACCGCGGCCGTGCGCCGGCGGGTGGGAGCCCGGCGGCCAGCCCCGGCCGGCTCCTCCACCATCACCGCCCCGCGCGCGCCTCCCTCCCGGCCGAGGCGGCCACCTCCGGCTGCCCGAAGGCCGCTGCCTCGAGGCGGCGACGGCGAAGTCCGGGCCCCTTCTCCAAAGGAGTGCGCCTGGGAGTCAGCCCGCGTCCGCGCGCTGCAGCCTCGCCCTCGCTGCGACTTCGCATCAACTCTTCGGCTTCCGGGCACCCGCCCGCCTCCCACTCTTCGTTCCACCCTCCTAGCCCCCCGGCTTCAGCCTCAACGCCTCTCCAATTCTCCCGCGGGCGTTTCCCACGCGCGCCTCGACCGTCCGCTGCGCAGCCTCCTCCCGAAGCACAGGCTCCCTCCTCCCCGCCCTCCGCCGCAGCCGCCCGGCG
>SJYC01048756.1:0-23192 GCA_006408675.1 Madoqua kirkii | reverse complement strand
GCCCGCCTCCCACTCTTCGTTCCACCCTCCTAGCCCCCCGGCTTCAGCCTCAACGCCTCTCCAATTCTCCCGCGGGCGTTTCCCACGCGCGCCTCGACCGTCCGCTGCGCAGCCTCCTCCCGAAGCACAGGCTCCCTCCTCCCCGCCCTCCGCCGCAGCCGCCCCGGCGCTTGGCTCCGGACCAGGAAGACTGGCCTCCGGGGTCGCCTCGGGCCGCGCGGGACCTGCCACCCCCCGGGGTCAGCTCTCCGCCGTCCTTTGTGTGCGCGCCGCCAGGCCCTCCGCGGAGCGCCTTCCACGCCGCCGCCTTGCGCGCAAACGCAAAGGAAAGGAAGAGCGCGGGACAACCAGGGGACTGGAAGGGGGGCAAAAGACGACAGCACTCACTCGGGGAAGGTTCCGGCATGGTGCTGCCTTTGGGCTGCTTCTCGGTCTCGCCCCTTCCCCGGCTTCCCCGCCCCGCCGGGGCCGGGGCAAAGGGGGACGGGGGAGGAGCTGAGCCACGGGGACCGCGTTGGAAATGGTGCTTCCGGAGCTGCAGGGAAGGGGGTCAAACACTGTTTTGGTTTCGCTAAGCAGATTTAGGGGAACCAGGAGGCTAGAGAAAGGCCCATGAGCACAAATATATGGAAATAATCTTGCTCCCAGGGAATACTAGGGCTGCCGGCGTGTGGAGGGGGTGGGGTGGGGGTTCGGCACATACGTTTTTGTATTTGAACTTTTGTGAGCAAGTTGGATCGGATCCGACGCTTGAGTTTTTCGTCTGTACTCGCCTTAAAAGTCGAAGCTCTACTCCGTAAGACCATGGCCCTACTTCAAAGGCAAAGGGCCTGAGAGTGGAGACTGTTTAATGCTTAAAGAAGGGGAAAATTCAATAGAGGAGAGAGATAAACCCCAGGTCACGCTCCATGCCCCGCCGGGTCTTCCGTGGCTCCTCTTCTTACCTGGTGCCTTTCCTAACAAAGTAAGAGAAGGTAAAGTCCCAGTGATCGTCCAGCCACGCTTCGACCGAGTCCTGGCTCCACTGCTGTTGCGGCCGCGCGGAGCCGGGGCCGGCCCTCTCCATGATCAGCGCGGCAAGTCTCTGCGGTCAGCTGGTGCCGGTTTTCACTCCAGCTGGGGTCTCTCCCTCGGAGGAGCAGAACGCGCCTCGAGACCCTCCCCCTTCGCCCTGCTTCAGTCGGGCCGGCTTTCCGCGGAGCTGCTCACTCGCGGGGCCAGCCTCCTGCCGCGCCCCGCCTCTCCAGGTCCTCACCGCTTCCAGGTGCAGCGGCCGGGGATGGGGGCTGGGGGTGCCGCAGCCCCGCGCCTTCCCCGGGGTCTGTCTTGAGACTGGCTCTGGAACTCTCTCTAGTCTCCAGATTCCGAGGCGGCCGGGGCGGCGACTGGCGAGCTCTCCGGAAGCCTAGTGGCCAGGACTAGAAAGGAGGCCAGGCGGCCGCTGGGGTGCGCTGCACGCCAAGCCGGCTCCGGAGGAGCGCGCAAAGGTAACGGTGGATGTGTTCGCTGAGAGTCCCACTCTAGCCAAGGGAAGGTCACGCTGTGGGGACCCAGCCCAAACCCAGAGAGCTGTAGCTGGGGAAATTTTCGCTCGAAAATGAGAGGTGCTGGTAGCCGGCGCTCTTTTCCCCCGACCTGCGAGAACAATGACTGTTCTGCCTCGCCTTCCGCCAGATCAGCGCGTGGGTCTGGGAGGAGCTGGGACCCACCTCCCACAAAGCCCTGATGGCGCAGCGGCTCAGGGCGCCCCAGCCAAGGACCACGTCTGGGGTGACAAGATCTGGGACATCAGTCACCAAAATAGATTTGACAGTCCTGGTGGGTAACTTTTAACAGAGCCATTCCTATGATTAACGTTAATAATAATAACCATAGTAAGTATAAATTAACTGCCTTCACAAGAAAGGCTTAATTTGTATTAAGCCCCCTTTCCTAACTGGAAAAAGATGAAAGTAAATTGAGATACAATAATCACTATGGTTGTGTATGAAATCACAAATCTCCATACAAGTAGGTTAACTTGATCTTACGGGCAGTCCCCAGGTACCGTGCAGAGCAGCCAGTTAGCCCAGTTTTTAATTCATTTATATTGAACTGGAGTTAAAATACACAGACCACGAAAAATGTATCCGTTTCAAAGGGCTCAGCATTCCTACCCTGTTTTGCCGTATCCTTATCATGCTTTGATAGGGCTTCCTTTGTGGCTCAGCTGATGAAGAAACTGCCTGTAACTGCGGGAGACCTGGGTTCGATCCCTGGGCTGGGACGATCCCTAGGAGAAGGAAGAGGCTACCCACTCAGGTATTCTGGCCTGGAGAGTTCCCTTGACTGCTGCTAAGTCGCTTCAGTCGTGTCCAACTCTGTGCGACCCCATAGACGGCAGCCCACCAGGCTCCGCCATCCCTGGGATTCTCCAGGCAAGAACACTGGAGTGGGTTGCCATTTCCTTCTCCAATGCATGAAAATGAAAAGAGAAAGTGAAGTCGATCAGTTGTGTCCGACTCTTCCCGACCCCATGGACTGCAGTCCACCAGGCTCCTCCGTCCATGGAATTTTCCAGGCAAGAGTACTGGGGTGGGGTGCCATTGCCTTCTCTGTATAGCCTGTCGCTGGGATTCTCCAGGCAAGAACACTGGAGTGGATTGCCATTTCCACGGGGCTGCAAAGAGTCAGACACAACTGAGGGACTTTCATTTCACTTCTATCATGCTTCAGAAAAAAAGAATTGGGAGTCTTCCCTTGCTTTATTCTCATCCCCATCTCCCTGCAGTTTTATTATGGTATTTTGCAATGACCTAATTTTTTGGCAGAATTAAACTGGAGCTGTGTTTCACAACGTGTGAACGACACCATTAGCAATGATATACCAAAAGTGATTTAGCTGACATACTTTTAACAAACTCCTTTCAAAATATTCTTGGCAAGAATGTAAGACGTTACTCACTACATAGAAACACGTAATTGAACAGATAATATGAGAGCTTTAAGAAATGTCTTCCAGTCCCCCAGTGCAGTGGTTTACACTTCCTTCATTAAATAATTGTCTTTTTGTAATTTCAGTTTCTTTGAAACTTCACTGTTGTATGCAGTAGCCACAAACCAGTAAAAAGCAAGCAAAGGAGTATGAAATAATACATGATAAGTTATATCAGATTTTAAAATGAGAATTGTCTTCTAATTTCTTACTATATTAGTGATTATAGTGCTCCTGACCTAAAGACCATCTCCTCAGTGCTCAATTTTTCTCTGTGGAAGGTTATGCATTTCTCCTCTCAGGAGGTCAATTATATTTTAAAATTCTACTTCCAACTAAGGATGGAGTGAATTTTTGACTTAAAATATTTGCTTTAGTTGGCTACCATGATTGAATAAACAGGCATTATCCAAATGTCCATTTTATCTCCCAAACTGAAAGGGTTAACTTATCAGAAACCAGGAAGACGTCTTCAAAAATTGGGCAACAAAAACAGTCCCTGGACTCTCCCATCAGTGAGTCTCAATTCTGTGTGGTATAGATGTTGGGTGGAGGTTACTGTGGAGGCCGTTACCTGAGTGAGTATATCTCAAGGGATGGGATGAGGCATTTCAAACTGTTCTAATCTCTAGAAAACTCAGATAGAACAGTACCTCTTGTAACTTTAAAGCACTTAAAGTTAAGAATATTTTGAACTGGCCTCACCCTGGCATGTTGTTCTCCAGCTGCTTTTATTCTTTATCCCAATTTCCTCCATTTTTTTTTTTAACATACATTTTAACTTATTGGTATGGATTGCTCTAAGCATATCAAATCTTGTTTCAGAATAAGTTAAAGGATGAGTAAATAATAAACATGACCAGGAAATAACTTGGAAAATGACATAGATGCTACTTTAAAAAAAATGCAATGACCTAACAGAAAGCCCTCCAACCTGTTATATTCTCATTGTACTAGGAAAAAACCCGAAGTCTCTAACATGACTTACAAGGTTTTGTATGACTTTTACTCATTTCTGTTGCTAAAGGTTTTGTTCATACAACTAGAAAAAACAAAGCCATGTCTGATCAAATTCCTTTTCCAAAAGAGAACATCGATTATAAAAGTCATGACATCTTTCCTGTCTTTTTTTTTTTCAAATACTATATACTATCTTCTTTTTTCTTACAGCAAACTTATATATTCTAAGCTTGAGAAAACTGAGTAAATATATTAGCACATATAATAGGATCTAGGTCCCTCATTGTTGAAGGGACATTGAGATGTTGATACGGAATTGGAGGTTAAAAATTAAATGTGTGTGTGTGTGCATGCATGCATAATGTGGGGAAATCCCACATGACAAGGAAATGCAGGCAGCTTTTAAAAGCTGTGGGCAGCATCCAGCTGATAGCCTACAAGGAGCTCCAGCCACCAAGAAAATTGATTCTTCGGTATTATAACTGCAAGATTAAGAACTAAACTGAACTCAAAAACAGATATTTCCCCAGTCATACCTCAAATGAGACCACAACCACAATTCCAGGCAATAAACTGATTGCACCCTTATGAGTTGCTAAGCAGTAGACATCTTCATAATCAACATCTTAATAACACTGAGTTCTGTATCTATTAATGTATGTATTTATCCATTTACTTCAGTCTTTTAAAATTCCTCTCAGCAGTGTCTTGAAGTTTTAGTGTACATGTCTTACGTATATTTTGTTAAACTTATTTCAATATATATCCCACTGTCACTGAGAAATACTAGAAGCAATGATATTCATGTGGCAGAGTACACTTAGTCCCAGAATTTGGTTTAAAAATATGTTTCTTCACTTTAAAAGAAACCAAGAGTCTCTATAGAAGATTCCAGGTCTGTGACAGGGAAAGTGCAAAATATGCCTGGAAAATCTTGTTTTGACAGACTATAAGAAAGACTTAAACATAACCCCAGCATATCAGAACAGAGGACTTCCAAAGTATATTACAAATCTGAAACAATTAGAATATCAAAATACATATTGATATATATTGACATATATTGATAGTAACAAATTTTAAACCATTGGCTAAAATAAGAAACTATGATTCCATACTGATATAAATAAATAACTAGATAAGCAAATAAGAGAAAGGAATGTTCCTTACAATAGAATGTCAGCAAAATGAATATAAAAGGAATCATGTAATTACAAAATCATTGAAAAGAAGTTGTTAGTCACTCAGTCACCTCCAACTCTTTGCAACCCCATGGACTGTAGCCCACCAGGCTCCTCTGTCCATGGAGTTCTCTAGGCAAGAATACTGGAGTGGGTAGCCATTCCCTTCTCCAGGGGATCTTCTTGACCTAGGCATTGAACCTGGGATTCTTTTACTGTCTGAGCCACTAGGGAAGCCCAGAAAAATCAGTAATGGTCATTAGAATTAACTGGTGAGAGTGTGATGATGGGTAGGATATTTACATAGCTTGAAGTATCACCTGGCAGGTTTCTTATTAGTTACCATGGGCAAATAGTATCTTTACAACAAAGAGACTCTAACCAAGTGATTCAGTATCGCTTATATTGGGATGAACCAACAGTATACACATTTTAGTAGAACATACTGAGAAGGATACAACATTACATTTATGTCATTACTGTAAAAATTGTGAATCTAATCATGAGGATGAGACTGATTGATTTCCATACAAACATACCTAGATTGAGGGACATTCTGCAAAATAACTGGCCTGCATGCTTCAAAGATTTCGAGGTCAAGAAAGGTAAAGACTGAGCTGTAGTTACTCATTGCTGTGGAATGATATTACCACAATATTAGTGGCTTAAAGCAACACACATTCATTGTCTCTGTTTCTATGAATTAGGAGTCTAGGTGTTGAGCTGGGCACTCTGCTCAGGGGTGTCTCACAAAGCAATCAAGGTGCTGGCCAGAGCTACAGTCTCATCTGAGGCTCGACTGGAGAAGGATCCTCTTCTAAGATTACTCAGACTGTTGGCAGAATTCACTTTCTTGTGATTGCAGAACTGAGAAATTCTTTCTCTTGCTGGATGCTGGCTGAAACTTTTACAGGTCACTGGCTGGAGGCCCCTCTCTGGCTCTCAAAGCCACTTTCAGTGCCTTGCCACATGGAGCTTTCCAACGTGGCCACTTGTTTCCTCAGAACCAGCAAGGGAGACAGCCTCCAGCAAGAAGGGCAGTATTCGTTTTTAATACTGTCATCAAAACTGTCACAGACACATCATCACAACATCACATCATCACATCATCATACCTTTGCCATATTGTTTGTTGGAAGTGTGGGCAAAAAAACACGTTGCCTGCCATTTCAGTAAACAGCGAATTTGCCTGCCGTCAAGCCTTCATCCACTGCAGCTGTCCCAACCGTGTGCCCAGAGGGAATATAGGACGGAGAAACGCGGGATACTAGCTCTAGATAGTTAAGATGCATATCTAAAAGGACTAATTTCTATGACCCCAGACTCTAGCATCTTCCCATACACAGAAAAGCACTAAAATTATTCATTTCAGATGGCTGTGTGTGTGAGTACGTATGATTAGCAATAATATTTTGATGTTTGACAACATGGTTTTTGTTTTGTTTTTCAGCAAAAACTCTTTCATGTCCTGGCTGCTCCCTTATCTCCTTGGAATAGGCCCTCAGAGCTATTTGAGAGGATGTGTCCTAGGCTATGGGCCTCTGTGGTGGCCCTGATGGTAAAGAATCTGCCTGCAATGCCGGAGTCAGGTTCGATCCTTGGATCAGGAAGGTCCCCTGGAGAAGGGAATGACAACGTACTCCAGCATTCTTGCCTGGAGAATTCCACGAACAGAGGAGCCTGGTGGACTACAGTCCATGGGGTCACACAGAGTTGGAGACAACTGAGGGACTAACACTTTCACTTTTCACCCTAGGCTATAGTCCTTAGTAAGGCCAATGAATAAAATATAATTCTCAACTTTTAGGTTGTACTTTTTTTTTTTAGTAGAAAGAAACAAATTAAGGTTTTGCCCTTGGTCATACCAGGGTGTAAACAGAGGATGAAGGGATCATGGAGGCTACCTCAAGAATCCACCTAGAATAATATTGTAGAAAAAGGTACAGTGATTGGGACACGACATGTGTTCAGTAGCTATTTGTTGGGTCAATTTAAAAAGAAGTGTGGGCTTTTTAAAGAGTGTTTTGGCAGTTGTTTTTGTTCAGTGATTAAGTCTTTGTGACTGTGGACTGCAGCACACCAGGCTCTTCTGTCCTCCACTCTCTCCCAGACTTTGCTCAAATTCCTGTCCATTGAGTCAGTGATGCTATCTAATCATCTCAGCCTCTGCTGCCCCCTTCTCCTTTTGCCTTCAGTCTTTCCTAGCATCAGGGTCTTTTCCAAGGAGTCAGCTTTTTGCATCAGGTGGCCAAAGTATTGGAGCTTCAGCTTCAGCATCAGTCCTTCCACTGAAGATTCAGGACTGATTTCCTTTAGGACTGATTTCCTTGGTTTGATTGGTTTGATTTCCTTGCAGTCCATAGGACTCTCAAGAGTCTTCTCCAGCACCACAATTCAAAAGCATCAATTCTTTGACATTCAGCCTTCTTTATGGTTCAGCTCTCACATCTGCATGACTACTGGAAAAAACAGTTTTGACTATATGGACCTTTGTCAGCAAAGTGATGTCTCTGCTTTGTAAAATGTTGTCTAGGTTTGTCATAGCTTTCCTTCCAAGGAGCAAGTGTCTTTTAATTTCATGGCTGCAGTCACTATCCACGTTGATTTTGGAGCCCAAGAAAATAAAATCCATCATTGCTTCCACTTTTCCCCCTTTTATGAAGTGATAGAACCGGATGCCATGGTCTTAATTTTTTGAATGTTGAGTTTTAAGGCAGCTTTTTCACTCTCCTCTTTCACCATCGTCAAGAGGCTCTTTAGTTCCTCTTTACTTTCTGCCATAAGGGCAGTATCATCTGCATATCTGAGGTTATTGATACTTCTCCCAGCAATCTTGATTCCAGCTTGTGATTCATCAAGCCTGGCAGTTGTATGATGCTTATTTAACTGCATATAAGTTAAATAAGCAGGGCGACAATATACAGTCTTGTCATACTCTTTTCCTAATTTTGAACCAGCCCATGTCTGGTTCCAACTGTTGCTTCTTGGCCTGCATACAAGTTTCTCACGAGACAGGTCAGGTGGTCTCGTATTCCCATCTCTTTAGGAACTTTCCACAGTTTTCTGTGATCCACACAGTCAAAGGCTTTTTGGTGCAGTCAGTGAAGCAGAAGTAGATGTTTTCCTGGAATTCCCTTGTTTTCTCCATGATCCAATGAATGTTGACAATTTTATCTCTGGTTGCTTGGCCTTTTCTAAATTCATCTTGTACATCTTGAAGTTCTTGATTCACGTACTGCTGAAGCCTAGCTTGAAGGATTCTGAGTATAAGCTTGCTAGCATGTGAGATGAGTGTAATTATATGGTAGTTTGAACATTCTTTGGCATTGCCCTTCTATTGGAATGGAAAGGCATTCCATTGGGATTAGAATGAAAATGGATTTTTCCAGTCCTGTGGCCACTGCCAAGTCTTCCAAACTTGTTGAGATACTGAATGCAGCACTTTAACAGCATCATCTTTTAGAATTTTAAATAGCTTTAAAATTTCACTCAACTTTGATACTGCCTATGGCAGTACTTTTGCTTATTGTATATATGAAAGTATGTCAGCAAATGATCTTTGGGAAAGGTTTATTTCTTTTAGTGGTCTGTGGAAGCCTTATCACCCTTCACAAGATCATCCTTTACTTTTAGCAGCACTAGGCTCATATGAGCTAGCAGTTTTCTACAGAGAGTGTTGGAGTACATATTTCAAGGTGTCACATGGTAGGGATCACCTTAATATTTTAACTGAATAAATTTAAATCAAACCATAATCATCAATTTCAAAGACATCGCCAACCTATGAATAATAAGACTGTGTTATGGTGCAGTCAATGATTTCAATCAGTACACAGCATTTTCCCTCCAAATCAAACATAGGGTTTTTTACCCAAGTCTCTTGAAGTAGCCAATTCTATTTGATATATAAAGGCTCATCCATGTGAAGAGACATTATATGGGGGATGGCGAGCAGCTGTTCTTCACATCAAGGAAGGTCACAACAAGAGGAAATGGACTTACATTCAAACAGGAGAGATTTTGGACAGATACTAGACACACGTTCCTGACAAAGGGACGCAGCACAGATGGATTCAGGATGAAAAACAACTGTGGAATTTCCCCCTAGCAACTTTTACAAATGAGGTGGACAACCATCTGTTGGTAACGCTTTGAAGTCCTGTCTCAGGGCAGATCAACCTCAGAACTCCTGGGGCTTCTCACTGCCCTTTCACCTGTATCTGGAGAAGATATTAAACAGAAGAATGATGTTGTTTTAATTGATTAATATGCACCATTCACGGAAACATGAAATAACCTAAAACACCTATATCTAGAACAAACCTATGCTCTTTTCATCCACTTTCCTGTTAAAGAAAGATTTCATTCTCTAGAGAAAATATCTTGTGCTAGTCAGAATAGCTAAAAATAAAATAATTAGTTTAGAAAGAAATAGCAAGGAGTGAAACACTTTGAAAAGTCAACTGCATCTGGGTGTGACACACTTAACTAAAAGCCAGTTTAAAAGTAGGTCATTTAAAAATAAACTCTTTAAAGGTTAAAGGAACAAAAATGTGTATGTTTAAATGTAAATCAAGAGATATAGTTTTGTTGATCTTGATTCTAGCCTAGAGAATCATTTGTCTTTCCTTTGTAAGTTACAGAGTAAAATTTTTCTAGGTGATGCTCAGTCTCATTTAAAATATCTCAGACATCATTATGAAGCCTGCCTCTTTCCAAATATGTAAGGAAAGTGTGATTTAATTATAATGCCACAGGAAAAAAAAAACACCTCATGACCAGAGATAATTTTCATCTTCTAAGAGTAAAAAAGTTGGCCTAAAGCTCAACATTCAGAAAATGAAGATCATGGCATCTGGTCCCATCACTTCGTGGGAAATAGATGGGGAAACAGTGGAAACAGTGTCAGACTTTATTTTGGGGGGGGCTCCAAAATCACTGCAGATGGTGATTGCAGCCATGAAATTAAAAGACACTTACTCCTTGGAAGAAAAGTTATGACCAACCTAGATAGTATATTCAAAAGCAGAGACATCACTTTGCCGACTAAGGTCCGTCTAGTCAAGGCTATGGTTTTTCCTGTGGTCGTGTATAGATGTGAGAGTTGGACTGTGAAGAGGGCTGAGTACCGAAGAATTGAGGCTTTTGAACTGTGGTGTTGGAGAAGACTCTTGAGAATCCTTTGGACTGCAAGGAGATCCAACCAGTCCATTCTGAAGGAGATCAGTCCTGGGTGTTTTTTGGAAGGAATGATGCTAAAGCTGAAACTCCAGTACTTTGGCCACCTCATGTGAAGAGCTGACTCATTGGAAAAGACTCTGATGCTGGGAGGGATTGCGGGCAGGAGGAGAAGCGGATGACAGAGGATGAGATGGCTGGATGGCATCACTGACTCAATGGACGTGGGTCTGAGTGCACTCCGGGAGATGGTGATGGACAGGGAGGCCTGGCATGCTTCGATTTATGGGGTCGCAAAGAGTTGGACATGACTGAGCAACTGAACTGAACTGAGCTGAAGAGTAGCTTTTGGATAACTTGTTTGACTCAACTCTTTGAAAACAAAAATCAATATTTTATAATTTAATAAAATCAACTAAAACTCAAAAAAGACCCTAAGTATTAGGGATACTTATGCAAAATTCTTCATTCAACTTTGCTACATGCCTTGAAAATAATACATGTTTTAAATAAACAAAGGCTGTATGGAGATAAAGCCAGAAGTTCATTCTTTTCACAGTGACTCAATTTTCCTATTCACTTCTTATAGGAAAATGAACAATATGTTGAAAGTAGGTAATGTGCAACATTCTAGTCTGGAAGTTCCGGGATAAAATTCCAGCCGTGCTTACATAAAACGTTGTCTTTAAATAATAGCACTTCCAAGAGGAGCGATCAGTAAATCAGTTGACAGAAGGAACTGCTCTATGGAACAGGCCCTGCCTGATTCCTTCAGTTCATTTGTTTTCATTCTTCGCTGTCAGTGAAATCACTGAGGTGGTGCATATATTGGAAATATTGTGCAATACTGGTCTGAGAACTTGAAAATCATTTCTATAATGTCTTAAAACTCTAGAATAGATCAATGTAAGTTATTTTCTGTTTGCCATAGTTACCTTGGAAAGCCTTATGTTTTTATAAACTGTGTTGCCATTGCTTGAAACATTTGGGAAATTCCTCTTTGAATTGCTTTCAGAGTCTGCATTTGACTTTTTGCATCTCTTCAGTAGTGACAATATTTTGGTTTGTAGATTTCATGCTGAGAGTGATTTTTTTTTTTTTTTTGGTATATTTTAAAGAGCCCAAAGTTACATCACCTATGGTCTGGTGGGAAATAAGAGGTGTTTTTTCTTTCTTTCTTTTTTTTTTTTGTAAAATGGTTACAAGGTTATGAGACTGATTTTTATAGTCTAGATTAGAAGTTTGTCAGCTATGTGACTGCCCAACACCTCAGTTTCTTTGTAACAAGAATAACCATGGTTCACATAGACTTGTTCTATTAAGTGATATAACAAATATACCGTAGTAGTCAGAGTGCCCAGCACACAGTTAAACAGTTCTCACCTGGAGAATAACTCCATGAAGGGATTTCTAGACCTCTCCTTTCTATTAAACTCTCAATCTATCGATTCAGATCCCCACATCATTCAAAACTGACTCTAAACCCATTCTCTGAAGTCACCTTTTTTGTGTAAATAATTCATTTTGTAATTTTCTCTTTTTCCAGCCAGCCATGGAGTTCTCAAGACTGATCTTTCATCATGACTCATAAATCTTTTTCTCCAACCCACTTCCTGTCTTCAGTCCTTGAAGCCATGCCTTCTCCATGCTGCAGGCAGAGTGATCTTTCCAGTGTTAGCCTGATGGAGTCACTTCCCTCTTAAAACATTTTAATGTTTCCCCATTATCCTCTGGTAGAGGACAATCTTCTCAGTAGGACATAGAAAGCTATTTGTGATCTGAAGTTGGTTTACTGCAGAAACTCAATGCCACATTTCTTTAAATGTAGCATATTCTCATGTTCCTAGGATTTTCCATGAGGCTGAAATTTGTTCTCTTTCGCTTCTGGCTAATTCCTACTATTTCCTCTGGATTTATTTGAGACATTAAGTGCTCCAGGAAGCTCTACACTCTCAGGCCCTCTAAGGGCCCCACTACTTCCCACACAAGGTTTATTTATGTATACCTCTTAAGTAATCTCATAACACCTGCTCAGCCATTGCACTGTATTGTTACCCTCTATTTATCTGAAATTTATTTACAGGTATTGTGTCTTATTCATACCAGTCTTAGTTACACCCTCCAGGACCCTGTGTTCATATTTGTATCCCTAGGAACATAATGTGCTCAGTTGCTCAGTTGTGTCTGACTCTTTGCGACCCCATGAACTGTAGCCAGGCTCCTCTGTCCATGGGATTTTCCTGGAAGAACACTGGAGTGGGTTGCCATTTCTTCCTCCAGGGAACATAATAGGGCTCAGTAATCATTTATAGAATGAACAAATGAGTGAATGATGTTTCTGATGTCTTATTTACTGTTCTTGTGACTCAACAATTTTTACTGTTACTAAGATTAAAAAAAAAAAAACTGTCAAATTTTGGCCCTCCCACCTGCCCTCTCTGCCTTGGAAAAATCCAAATAGTTGCATTGAATCTACCTCAACCTCTCACTTAATGTGGATCTTTAAGGATCATCTTAAAGGATCATCTCAGAAGGGTCTTCTGAGTAAGCAAATAAGACACACAATCAGAGCTGCCAAACAGAGCTATGGTTTTCTTGAGGCGTTTGTCTACTCTGGACATTATGTTCTATATTTACTTCTTGTTTTTTTTTTTTTTTTTTATTTTTCCTGATGTCTGTAAGCTCCATAAGGTCGAGTTTGCTTCATTCACCACTGGGTCATCAGGTCCCGTAATACTGTCTGGCACATATTGGGTCTTTAATTTTAAGTAAAGTATTGAGTACCAGATTACAAGATCCTAAATTGTGTATGTTCCACATCATAACCTAAAATGTTCTATAATATGTGATTGATAGATATTATGTTCATGTATTTTTTTTGTAGTTGCCAATAAAAAGTAACACGGTGCCTCTTGAGGCAGACAGTACCTGTAGGTATCCTTAGAGGGAGAAAATTAAAAATTAAGTGAGCACTTCCAACCTGTGAGAAAGAGGGCAGACCATTTCTTTGAATCAGATCTGCTAAAAGTCGCATGAAATATTGCCTTTAGTTATGTACAAGTGGTATAGGAAGATTTCCCCTGAAGGGGAAACCTGGGACCCCTTGAGCAAAGACAGATTCCTAGGATGGAGTTAGATTAATCTGCATAAGGACCTTGGAACTCTGGAAGAGATGAACTAAAATGTATGTCTTAATCCCCTGAGATTAGCCCTGGGAGGCAGCCAGGGGTGGCGGGGTTTGGTGGAACCTGTGGCAAGCTGAGTCAGGATGTCTCTGATCTAGGTACAGGGGCAGAGAAGAGTACTGGGCTTCTCCTGAGGAAAATTCATCTGCTGAAAGGGCAGAGGTGGTTTCACCTCAAAGTTACAGAAGCATACCTCATCATTCACTTACTGGAGCCTCCTGAGTCTGAGTGGGTCCCTAGCAATGTGGTCATGTTGTTGCAACCACTTAACTGCTGACATTGAGTGAATGACTGTTTCCACCCCAAATTTCCTCCTTAGACTCTTCAGTAATACCACTGGAGTGACTGAAGGCATTTTGGGAATTCAGCTAAGAGGAAGTTGAGTTAGGAATACATTTAGTTTGGTTTAAGGGGGATATCTTTATGTGGTTCAAAGTCAGTTCATTTTTTAAACAATTTGTATTGGAGTATAGTTGAGCAAACTCTGGGAAATAGTGAAGGACAGGGAAGCCTGGCATGCTGCAGCCCACGGCAGGGTCGCAAGGCATCGGACATGACTGAGCAACTGAACAACAACAACAAATAGTTGCTTTACAATATTGTGTTAGTTTCTGCTGTACAGCAAAGTGAGTCAGCTATTCGTATACATATATCCCCTCTTTTTGGGGTTTCCTTCCCATCTAGGTCACCACCGAGTACTGAGTAGAGTTCCCTGTGCTATACAGTAGATCTTCATTCATTATCTGTTTTATACATAGTAGTGTGTACATGGCGATCCTAATTCACCCCACCCTCTCACCCCCTAACCCTGGTGTCCATACATTTGTCCTCTACATCTGCATCTCTATTTCTGCTTTGCAAATAAGTTCTTCTGTATCATCTTTCTAGGTTCTACGTATAATCGATATTATGTTTGTTTTTCTTTTGCTGTCATTTCTTTTTATTGTTGAGTTTTTTCTAGCTGCCCTGATGTAAGAATGACTTATAAGAATATCCCTACCACCCATTCTTTTTTTTTTAACTAAGGCTTTATTTTTTCTGTATTATTTTTGTTATTGTTCAGTCAGCAAGTCATGTCTGACTCATTGCAACTCCATCAACTACAGCATGCCAGGCTTCTCTGTCCTTCACTATCTCAAGGAATTTGCTCAAACTCATATCCATTGAGTTAGTGATGCCATCCAACCATCTCATCCTCTGTTGCCCCCTTCTCCTCTTGCCCTCAAACTTTCCCAGCATCAGGGTCTTTTCCAATGAGTCAGCTCTTTGCATCAGGTGGCCAAAGTATTGGAGCTTCAGCTTCAGGACCAGTCCTTCCAATGAGTATTCAAGGTTGATTTCCTTTAAGATTGACTGGTTAGATTTTTTTTGCTGTCCAAGGAACTCTCAGAATCACCTAATCCCAGGACAAGAAAGGTCAGACATCCTATCAAGATATGAATGTGCCTTAAATCACATGTCACTAGAATTATGTGGATAATTCTAGAGAAAAAAGACTGATTTGGAGAATCAGGAAAACTGTGAAGAAACGGTTTCAAATGAAACTGCAAGATGTTTTAAAATTACTGGACAGCAAAAGATTCTGGAAGGTATAGAAGGAAAATGCTACTTTACTAGCCTTTGCTGAAAAAGGTATTAACTATTTGGTTCTGGAGATTAACCAAAAAGAAAAGGATATACAGTATGGTTTGCAGGGTCTTCACCTGATACTCTACCATTCCCTACCCTCCATTATTTTTTTTAAATAGAACTTCACGGTGGCTGAGGACATGGTGCCTGACGTTGCTAGACTCTTGGGGGTGCAAGTGCACTGTATCCCGAGTCAGCATGCACACACAACAGACTAACATGTTGCTAGTGGAGCTGTGTAAGATAATTTGTAAAGACATTCCAATGGTGGGATTCCAATTGGAAGTAAGTCTGTTTTTTCCTGTAAGTGGGAAATAGACTACCAAAAATTGAGGATGTGTAGGTAATGAAATTCTCGCCCCAAAAGAACACTGTTCCATATGAACACAATTAAGAATGAAAGGTACAACAATAGGAAATACAAATGTAGGTAATGAAGGGCGTATATGGTTCCCTCCTCGTGCTCATTCCTATGTTCTCCTGTATAACCACAGCACAGTGCTTGAAAGTCCTAAAACAAATATTTGAAGATTAGGAGAGGCACTGGGTATCTTCTGTTTGTTCCTCTGGCTCTTCTGTTCCCCAGAGGGCTGGCTTATGTGGACTGTATAAACAAGTTCCTTTAGAGGCAAGGACATAGGTGGAGAAAAGACAGCTCTTCAGTAAGTGATGCTGGGAAACTGGACAGCTATGTGTCAAAGAACAAAATCAGAACATTCTCTAACACCATGTACAAGGTTAAATTCAAAGTGGATCAAAGACCTAAATATAAGACCAGATACTATAAAACTCCGGAAAACTCAGGCAGGACACTGACATAAATTTCAGCAATATCTTTTTGGAACCATCTCCTAGAGGAATGGCAATAAAAACAAAAATAAACAAATGGGACCTAATTTAACTTAGAAGCTTTTGCACAGTAAATAAACCATGAACAAAATGAAAAGATAACCTAAAGAATGGGAGAAGATATTTGCAAACAGTACAATCAATAAAGGATTGATATCAAAAATATGTAAATGGCTCAATATAAAAAAACAACCCAATTAAAAAATGGGCAGAAGATCTATATAGACATTTCTCCAAATAAGACATACAGATGGGCAACAGGAACATGGAAATATGCTCAACATAGCTAATTGTTAGAGAAATGCAAATCAGAACCACAGTGAGTTATATCACCTCACACTCGTCAGAATGACCATCATCGAAAAGTCTACAAATAATAAACACTGGAGAGAGTGTGGAGAAAAAGGAACCCTCCTACACTGTTGGAATGTAAATTGGTACAGCCACTATGAAGGACAGTATGGAATTTCCTATATGATCCTGCAGTTCCACTCCTGGACATAAATCCAGAGAAAACTATAATTCAAAAAGATGCATACACTCCAATGTTCACTGCAGCACTCCTTACAATAGCCAAGACATGGAAGCAACCCAAATATCCACTACAGATGAACGGATAAAGAAGAGGTGGTATATTTATACAATGGAATACTACGCAGTCATAAAAAGAATGAAATTGGCAGTGACGTGGATGGACCTAGAGATTGTCATACTGAGTGAAGCGAGTCAGACAGAGAAGGACAAATATCATATGATGGCATATATATCTGGAGTCTAAAAAAATGATACAAATGAACAGACATAGAAAACAACTCATAGTTTCCAAAGGGGAAATGGGGAGGGAAAGATAAATTAGGAGTTTGGGATTAGTACAGATACACTACTATATATAAAACAAATAACCAACAAGGTCCTACTGTATGGCACAGGGAGCTATATTCAATATTTTGTGATAACCTATAAGGGAAAAGAATCTGAAAAAGAACATATATATATTATATATATATGATCTGAATCTCTTTTACTGTAATGAATACATTGTAAATCAACTCTTGTTCAATTAAAAAATATAAATATAAAAACATATTAACCAATATCTATGATTATAAAAGTATAATATAAATTTGTAAATTTTCTCATTTTACTAAGTTTTAGTAGGATTAAAAAGAACAAGTTCCTTTGCCCTCTGGCTACTGGTTGTCTTGGTTAATAGGGAGTATCAGCAAGAGAGGGCAGGCCAGGAGGAAAATGAGGTCAGAATCTTTAATAAACCTGATATGGTAAACTAAACATGATGTCATTTTTTTCTTTTTGCCGCTGAAGGGTGAAGTCTAATTCCTGTCTCACCTGTAATCAGGACTGGCCTAAGTACCTTGCTTGAACAACTGAATGCAGCGGAAGTGACATTTTGAGGCTTCTGAACTCGATCATCACGAGCAGACTTACCCCACTGCTTCAGTCTCTTGGAGCACTCACTCTTGGAGCTCCGAGCTGTCTTGGAAGTAAGAGGTCAACTGCCCTGAGACTTCCCTGCTGGAAGGACCCGCAGGGAGAGAGCACGGAGAGAGTGATGCTGGCCACCCGCTAGCCGTTCCGGCGCTCCGAGGCAGACATGTGAGTGAGGACAACGTCTTGGAGGACACGCAGTCCCGGCAGATACCTCGTGAAGAATGAAAGGAGCCGGCCAGCAGCCTTACTGAGGCCCCAGGCCCATGCGGCCCCTGCTGGGCTGGCTCAGACAGCTCCGGCCGCTCCAACCACTCCAGCCAGGCTCCAGGATTTTGTGAAGCAGGAATAATCCATCCTGCTGTGCCCTGCCAGAACTAGTGACCCAAAAACTGTGAGCACTTATGTGATTATCGTTTCACAGCAATAAACAACCAAACACCTGGTAACTGCCTAGCTGGGTGAGCCCTGGTAGACTGTGTTCTCTGCCAAAGACTCTTCAGGACAGCCTCTCCATAGAACCACTCTCACTTTACAGCCTGCGGGAGGGAATGGCTCCCCGCCATCACGCACTGTACTATCTTTTGTTATCGGCTTTTAAAAATCTCGTCCACTTTCAAAATCAAGTCCCTTAATTAAATTCTCCTGAACCACCTAGTTTGAGAGTGTTATCTGTTTCTTGTCAGGATCTTGGCTTATAAACCAGACTTGATATATATACACGTCTCAAGATTTATTAAAGAGCAGAGGAGAAAGCTATAGTCTGTGTAAGGAGGTACAAAATTATGTTTTAGAAAGCCACAGATTAGCAAAACAGCACATGTACATACTTATATCAGGTAATTAGCATGTTATCCTTAATGAAATATTTTAGAATACTTTGGAAGAGACTAGGTGTTCAAGACTATCCTTAAGGTTTTCTGGATCCATTGAGTCTTACTCATTCTTTTGCTTTCTGTGGAAATCGTTCATTTTCTGGCACTGTGTTATTTTATTTAACAGTTTTATGTCACACTTTCTATATTCCAGGCACTCTGGAATAATATACAAATAATAATTCACTCAATCCTCCTACTAACCCTATCGGCCATGTGCTATTATCGCCATTTTACAGATGAAGACACTGGGGCATGCAGAGATTGTATTAATGGGCAAAGGGCTCACAGTAAGTGGCAGAGCTGGTGACTGAAGCCACACAGTTCAGCTAGAGGGTATGCACTCTTTGCCACTGTGTTATGCTGCGAGGTCTTGTCAGGATTATTTTCAAAAGTGTGGGAGTGTTTAAAGAAAACAAAATTAAGGATTATATAGAATTCCAAACTAGTAACAGTAGAGAGCCATTACCTTTCCCTGGACTGAAGGAAAGGGAGAAGTTACCAGAAATCAAGGGAATTGTTTGTACAGGGTGTCGACAAAAGTCGGTAGCATTTAGGGAGACATGCAGATAGCCAAAGATGACCCGGTGGAGGAGGAGGAGGTGAATACACACTCTCGTCTCATTGTCCCATGCCCTCTGATCTTCTGCTTATCTAGCCCACCTGCAGCCAGGTGGCCAGGGCGGTCCACGTAGGTCAGCCTCCCAGGACTACAGAGCAGGGTGCTGGTGAGAATGTTGGAGGATGGGTCTGGACAAGCAAATAGAAGATAGCCAACACACCAAAATCTTACTGAGGGTCAGGTTAGGGTGGTATAAGGCGAGAAGGGTGTTTTGGAGAATTACCAAGTGTTCCATATAGCGCTCTAGATGAGTGTGGCTGGGGCTTGAAATGCAACCATTTAGACTTTATGTTGTACCATGTGACAATACCATTTTTATAGGTAAAACACCTGGAAAAATTGGCAGTTTCATATAGTTCAACCTAATATTCTGTGTATTTTCCCATAAAGTTGCTAATAGATAAACTACTCACACAAGATGACTAAATATGTTGCTTCTCACTTGTCAGAGTTGGGGTTGTTAAACAGAATGAGTATTCTAATTGGACTACATGAAACATTTTTTTCTGTTTTGGTTGTTCAGGGATGAAGCATTGCTCTTCTCTGTTACCATGTCTTGGTCAAAACCACCCTAGTCTATCCTGAGAGGTCACTCTAACTCCAGATTTCTGTCTTGGTCCCAGTCTCTCTGAGGCTCCAAGGTTCTTCATGCAAATTTCTCGTATTTTTTTTTTTTTTCTTGAATGGGTTTTTAAGCAACAACAGGGAGGAGTGTGTCGAAAGAAATCTATCCCCATAGGTGCCTCCTCACTATATTCATGTAACTAGGAAAATCAGTTTTATTAGTTTCCTATGGTTGTGGTGAGTGGCTTAACACAAACCTATTCTTTTACACTTCTGGAAGTCAGAGGGCTGAATTAAGTCTCACAGGGCTAAGATCAGTGGGACTAAAACTGATGTGTCTGCAGGATTGGTTCATTTTGGAAGAGAATCCATTTCTTGCCTCTTCCAACTTTTAGAAGCTGCTAGCATTCCTTGGCTCATGTCCACATGGCTCCAGTCTCTACTCCACTGTTGGCAAGGACTGAAATTGTCTGGTCCCTGGGGTTCTTGGTAAATTGATGGTGGGGTAGAAAGGGGAGGGTTGAGGGTGAAGAAAGTAAACTATACCAATTACTCTATTCTTTATTCTTTGCTCTTCACTAAAACAAACAATCTTATAACACTATAAAATAAAAGGATTTGTACTTATATGTTACAATTCCTTCGATGGTTAACTCTGTCAATGGGAATTTTCTAGAAGTCACTAAACCTTTATGGTCTATGTGCCTGCATGCTCAGTTGTATTTGACTCTTTGTGACCCCATGGACTGTAGCCCATCAGGCTTCTCTGTCCATGGAATTTTCCAGGCAAGAATACTGGAGTGGGGTGCCATTTCCTACTCCAGGGAATCTTCCCAACTCAGGGATGGAGCCCGTGTCTCCTGCACTGAGACTCCTGGGCCTATTTTATATCAGGCATTGTTTCATGATCTTATATAGTTCATCTCATTCAAATCTTCCCTCCTTCAGTGAGGCAGATTTTCTTTCTATTTTATAGATGAAGAGATAAGGCTCAGGAATTTTTTCTAGCTGGCTATAAAAGACGGGTCTCTAGCCATATTATTGTTTTTTTAAGCATCAATTACGGTCACATTTAAATCAAGTGGCAAGTGAAGCAAGAGTATTGCTGGATGCTTGGATGCAGCTAACATAGGAACACAGTCAAGATTTAATATAATTGTAAGATGTAATGAGAGTTTGCATAGGTCCTATTTTGTTCTAATAAATCCCTCACTCCAAACAAACCCTATTATCAAATACCCCAGCTTATCCTCCTTAAACTCTCACCACTAAATCCCTGAACTATATATATGTCAGTAATGTGTGAAAGATGTGTAAAAAGTACCTTGAGTAAGGGTGAGTGTGTGTGTGCTAAGTCAAAACAGTCATGTCCAACTTTTCTGACCCCATGGGCTGTGGCCCACCAGGCTCGTCTGTCCCTGGGATTCTTCAGGCAAGAATACTGGAGTGGTTGCCATGCCTTCCTCCAGGGGATCTTCCTGACCCAGGGTTAAAACCCATGTTTCCTGCAGCTCCAGACTTGCAGGTGGGTTCCTTACCACTGTGTCACTGGGGAAGCCCAGGGAAGGAGAGTGCTCACTAAAGTTTGATTGAATAAAAAGTTAGAAAAAAGCATAATCTGAAATGCACAGTAACAAATACAGAAGGCAAATGAAATGTTTGATATCATTCCAGAGCTACAGCCTTATTCTTTACCACTGAGCCACCTGGGAAGCCCAATTTAAAAACCAGCAGCCACAAAATGACTGAGTTGGTATGTAAGTCCTTTTTGAAAAAATGTTGAAAGCATACCATGAAACTGAAAGACAGGGCTGCAAAAATCTTCTGACTGAAAGATCATGAAGCTACAGAACAATTCTCTATATATAGAAGAGTAACTGCTGCCTCAATTTTTTTGCTTGCTTTTGATTTTTGGAGGGCTGTATTTTAAACATGATCAGCAATCACCATTTGAAACAGATGTTGCTACTGCATACAAGCACTGGTTTCTGCCTTCCTTTCAACAATACCTAGACTTTATTCAAGTCCTCTTCTCTTTGCCACACCTCTCGTAGGTCTCAGGAGAACCTGAACTCATCACTCCAGGTTGCTCTGGCAGATGGGTCTAAAGCATGTAAAGCTAACCACTCCTCTAGACCAAGTGATGGGTGCCAGAGATGATGCAACCCAGCTAACTGAAAAGAGGCTTTCAAGGGGCCTCTGAGAAAGACTTACGATCACAATGAGAGAGATTCCTAGAGTAACCCTCTCTCTAGACATTATCCTGAAAATAGAACATCTATTTAGAGTCAGGTGGGTCGTGGTGGAGAGGTCTGACAGAATGTGATCCACTGGAGAAGGGCAGTATGAAAAGGCAAAATGATAGGATACTGAAAGAGGAACACCCCAGGTTGGTAGGTGCCCAGTATGCTACTAGAGATCACTGGAGAAATAACTCCAGAAAGAATGAAGGGATGGAGCCAAAGTAAAAACGTTACCCAGTTGTGGATGTGACTGGTGATAGAAGCAAGATCCGACGCTGTACAGAGCAATATTGCATAGGAACCTGGAATGTCAGGTCCATGAATCAAGGCAAACTGGAAGTGGTCAAACAGGAGATGGCAAGGGTGAACGTTGACATTCTAGGAATCAGCGAACTAAAATGGACTGGAATGGGTGAATTTAGCTCAGATGACCATTATATCTACCACTGAGGGTAGGAATCCCTTAGAAGAAGTGGAGTCGCCACCACGGTCAACAAAAGAGTCTGAAATGCAGTACTTGGATGCAATCTCAAAAACAACAGAATGATCTCTGTTCATCTCCAAGGCAAACCATTCAACATCACAGTTATCCAAATCTATGCCCCAACCAGTAATGCTGAAGAAGCCGAAGTTGAACAGTTTTATGAAGACCTACAAGACCTTTTAGAACTAACACCCCAAAACGATGTCCTTTTTATTATAGGGGACTGGAATGCTAAAGTAGGAAGTCAAGAAACACCTGAATAACATGCAAATTTGGCCTTGGAATGTGGAATGAAGCAGGGCAAAGACTAATAGAGTTTTGCCAAGAAAATGCACTGGTCATAGCAAACACCCTCTTCCAAAAACACAAGAGAAGACTCTACACATGGACAGCACCAGATGGTCAACACCAAAATCAGACTGATTATATTCTTTGCAGTCAAAATGGAGAAGCTCTATACAGTCAGCAAAAACAAGACCAGGAGCTAACTGTGGTTCAGATCATGAACTCCTTATTACCAAATTCAGACTGAAATTGAAGAAAGTAGGGAAGACCGCTAGACCATTCAGGCATTACCGAAATCAAATCCCTTATGATTATACAGTGGAAGTGAGAAATAGATTTAAGGGCCTAGATCTGATAGAGTGCCTGATGAACTATGGAATGAGGTTCGTGACATTGTATGGAAGACAGGGATCAAGATCATCCCCATGGAAAAGAAATTCAAAAAAGTAAAATGGCTCTCTGGGGAGGCCTTACAAATAGCTGTGAAAAGAAGAGAGGCGAAAAGCAAAGGAGAAAAGGAAAGGTATAAGCATCTGAATGCAGAGTTCCAAAGAATAGCAAGAAGAGATTAGAAAGACTTCTTTAGAGATCAATGCAAAGAAATAGAGGAGAAGAACAGAATGGGAAAGACTCGAGATCTCTTCAAGAAAATTAGAGATATCAAGGGAACATTTCATGCAAAGATGGGCTTGATAAAGGACAGAAATGGTATGGACC
>SJYC01048755.1:0-17816 GCA_006408675.1 Madoqua kirkii | reverse complement strand
CCAGTTATCATGCAGTTTATATCATGAGGGATTTGTCACTGCTGTAATTCGCACATATACCTGCATAGTCTGGGGCCTTCAGGTGTGTCTGTAAATGAGAGGTTGCATCCAGAGTTCCCTTAGGTATTTGCTTCCAACTGGGTGTGTGATCAGTCACATATTCACTGTCCATAAGCTTGAGCAGAATGTAGCCCTGGGCTTGCATGCCAGGCTTTTATGCTTATAGATCTTCTCTAATTCTTCATATTTGCTTTGAACTAAATACTCCAACAAATACCATATTTCTAGAAAAAATTTCTTTCACTACCAGTTGCATTCAGTTTCTCTAAGGAAGCAGATGCATCTTGACCTCCAAATAATAAATTCAGTGACCTTCCTAGATACTATTCTATGTCCTTTATCATCAAGTAATAATTTTCACAGGCTTCCCAGGTGGCTCAGTGGGTAAAGAATCCGTCTGTAATGCAGGAGACGTGGGTTTGATCCCTGGTCAGGAAGATTCCTTGGAGAAGAGCATGGCAACTCACTCCAGTGTTCTTGCCTGGAGAATCCCATGGACAGAGGATTGTAGCAGGCTATGGACCATAGAGTCTCAAAGAGGTGGACATGACTGAAATGACTTAGCATGCAGGTATGCACACAGTAACTTTCAACAACTTTAGAGCTCAGGGATTTAAAGTTCCTTTCTCTTATTTTGTTGGCTTCATTAGTCAAATTCTTGTCCTTAGAATCCAAACTTTAGTGGCAATACTCTGCTGGACTAAGACTGGATCTTACAGAATGGATACCCAGCTGTGATCTTAGTTTATAGAGCCAGGTAAAGCCTCGGTTCTCCTGTATATAAAATGGGTAAGAGCTGGATCAAGATGGTGGAATGGAAGCACATGAAGCTTCCTTCCTTCCACAAATACATCAAAAATACATGTACATGTGTAACAATTCTCAGGAGAAGGCAATGGCTCCCTACTCCAGTACTCTTGCCTGGAAAATCCCATGGACGGAGGAGCCTAGTGGGCTGTGGTCCATGGGGTAGCCTAGAGTTGGACACGACTGAACGACTTCCCTTTCAGGTTTCACCTTCCTGCATTGGAGAAGGAAATGGCAACCCACTCCAGTGTTCTTGCCTGGAGAATCCCCAGAACGGGGGAGCCTATAGTGGGCTTTTGCCTATGGGGTCTCACAGAGTCGGACACAACTGAAGTGACTTAGCAACAATTCTCATAGAATACATGCAGAATGCTGGCAGAAGATCTCATCTGACCAAAAATGCAAGAAAGATCACCATGTAACCAGGTAGGGTGAGAGAAAAATGTATTTTTAATCACCTTCACCTTTTCCAAAATCTACAATTACACTTTGTTGTTAGGATGGAATCTGCATCCCTGGGAAAGAGCTGTGAAAGAGGAAAGGTTCCCTTACCCTGGGGGTAGGGGGCTTCATCAGCAGTGAGATCAGCTGGGACAGAAAGAGAGCTTCAGTGGCTCAGAGGAGATGCAGCGTCTGGACTGTAGCAGGCAGGACAGAGAGAGAGCGAGCTGCACAGAAGTGTCTCGCTGTAGTCCCCAGCCAAGGACGCATGTCTGCTGGTGGCTTTCACTGTGGTGCTGGATGTTTGATACAATTAACAAGACAACGAGAGACAAAAACTTTAGCTTCTGTACTAGGGTACTGGCATTAATAGAAGTGATGCTTGTCTGAGTGGGAATTCATCCTGTAGGTGGCCATCTTATTGATGAATATTTTTTATTATTGTGATTTTTTGCTTTCTCTTACCTACTGGGGCGCAGTAAATGAATACTTACATAAAATCTCCCTAACTCTTCCATATTACTGAGAAATTAAAGATGGGATTATATCCATAATACTTATACACCTGATATATATCAAGCAAACCATAATATTAGTGATTGCTATTATTATCATTATTCTACCAACATTCTTTAACAAAGATAGTTAACCACAAACAGTTAGTCTTTGGGGGTACCCACTAACAGAATGGATTTAACCATGTAGCAATTCACAAACTTTTATGTTCATAGACCACTACAGTGAGCTGGGCCTCTCATTTAATTTATTCAATCCACCAGAGTTTACTTCTTCAAGCCAACTAACAAAAACTACTTTTTATGAATTCTGCAGCTCAGTCCATTCATGCTGCTTTGCCTCTTCAAAGTGCAGACACAGAAAGTACAGACAAAGAGTTTAGGGCTCTAGGTCAGAGACTGAGAAGGAGAGTAGTTTCTGGCAGCATCAGTATGAAAGACCAGGGCTCCAGTCTCTTTAGAGACTTTGCCTCCTTCCTTTCCTCCATTCTATTTTTATTCAGTTTGCTGAAATCCTCTTTAAGCTAAGATAGAAATCAAAAGTAAGATCCAATCATGACGATTTTTTTTTGAGGCTGGAGAAAAGAGCCAAAAAGTGATGAAAAATGGAAAGATAAACAGTCCTAGTTGAGAACATTCAGTGCCCGATTCCCGGGACTTGCAGTCAAAATGGCCTTGCTAACAAATAAACTGACCTTGTATAGGATGGCTGCCATTTCTTCAGCTCTCTGTCCTTTCTATCCTTGCTTCCGCTCCTCGCTTTTTATTTATCTTTTCTAAAGTGTGGGTTATCAGATCAGTAGATACTTTAATCTACTGACTGGTCCAGTGCTTCTCAAAATTAAAGTGCTTCAAATCCCCTGGAGATTTTGCTAAAATGCAGGTTCTGACTCTGTAGGTCTGAAAGATAGTCTGCATTTCTAGCAACTCCCAGATGATATTTATGCTGCTGATCTAGGGCCAAGGCCTATACTTATAGGGGCAAGAACTTAGTATATTCCCAGGAATGTTGGGTAGGATGAAATGAAAAACGCTTACTGAAGAGTAAAGAGTTTTTCCTTTATAAACATTGCTATATAAAAGGAAAGGAAATTAATTGGTTTTTCTAGCACTACTTGGGTTTGCAAAGGCATGCTAGTTACTCTACTTCTGGTCTTTCAATGATACTTCAAAATAATAATAGTCCTTTTATTAAGAATCAACTTTGTTTTTGAGTATCAGCACATAGCTCTCATGTTTTCCAAGTTACTTCATGACTTCTTACTTTTTAGCCCTCAAGGGAACCCTTATATTTATTCTAATTAGAATGTAGATAACTGATAGTGATAGTGTAAACAGATGGGAAATCGCCTACTGTGTGACATATGCTGTGGTAAGTGCTGGAGACACAACTATGAATAAGGCATACATAGTATCTAACTGCCCCTCCTTTTAACCAGGAAGGTGGCTTATGACTTTGTGCAGAAGAGAACACAGGCTGAGTCAGCTAACTGCAGCCGAAACAGCTGGTAAGTGGCAAGGCTGAAATATGAACCCAGTTCTTTTTGACTGAAAAACTCTTGCTTATAGCTCCTGAACTCATTCTGAATAGGAGATTGCCTACCCTCTCATCACCATAAATAGCCAGGGTTTTGTATTTTTTAGTGTCCAAAGAACATTACTTCATTTCTCTTTCTTATCCTTTCAGGACAAAGCTGCTGACTCTATAGTAATAGCTACCAAAATATTTATAAATAAGTATCCCATCTTCAAGCACAAATAATCCAAACGTACACAATATTTTAAGACTTTTGCAATTAGATACTTTTCCTCACTTTACTGTGATTTCCTACTGTTCTATCTCTTGTCCTGAATGACTGACTAAAACAGGTATTTTTTTTTCAGAAAGGAAACTCCTACCACACACAGAAATCAATTCAAAGTGATGCTGAGATTTAAATGTGAAAGGTAAAACAATGAAGTTTATAGAGATAACCCAAGTGAATACCTTCATGAACTCAGAATGGGAAAAGATTTCTTAAGCAGAATATAAAAAACACTAATCAAAAAGGAAAATATTGATGTATCAATTCAATTCTGTCGATCAGTTGTGTCCGACTCTTTGCAACCCCATGGACTCAGCACTATATTAAAACTTCTGTCGATAAAAATAGAATATTAAGAAAAGCAAGCCACAAAACAGAGGATATTTGCAATACACAAACCAAAAAAGAACCACCCTCCACAGTCCAACAGAGCAGTAAGAAAAAAGATAGAAAAAATGTTAGAATATGTTGTAAAAGACTTATATAGATGGATACTTGATTTAAAAAAAAAGCATAGCCAAATTGCCAGTAACATATGAAAATGTTCTCAATCTCATTTGTCAAAAGGGAAATGCAAATTAAAACCACACTAAGATATCACCCTACACCTTCCAGAATGTCTAAAATTAAGAAGATTGACAATACCGATTTCAATCAATGGTTTAGAGCAACTAGAACTCCTGCACATCAGTAGGAGTATAAACTGATACAGCAACTTCAGAAGATCTTTTCTAGAACTGAACCAATGCACAGCCAATGATTCAGCAGTTCCACTTGTAGGTACATATGCAACAGGTATGTGAATTACAAAAGTCAGGTACGTGAACATGCATGTGCTCAAGCATTCATAACAGCCACAGCTGGGAACAATTCAAATATCTATAAACAGAATGGAGAAGTAAACTTCATTTCAGTCATTTAATGACGTGCTAGATAGCAATGAACATGAACTGCTACATGTAACAAGAAGAGTAAAATCTCCTAAGAGTCCAGCGAAAGAAGTCAAATACACATTGTATGATTCTGTGTATATGAAGGTCAAAAACAGGCAAAACTGATCTATAGTGTTAGAAGTCAGGAGAGGTACTTTCGCATTGGAGGCACCTGGCAGGGGCTCGAGGAGGACTTCCAGAATCCTGGAAACGCACTATTTCTTGATCCAGGTGGTGATTGCCAAGGTGTGTTCTTTTTATGAACATTCACTGAGGTGTATATATGTAGGCAAATGCTATACTTTCCTATATGTATGCTATTTAAAATAAAACATAGAAAGGAGTAAAATTATTTAAAGTTTCTATTTTTAAGGTTCTCTGTTACTAGTTTTGTTTTTTTTTTTTCACTCTACAGCAAAGAAACAAGGATTTTCTTCATTTTATTCCTTTGCTGTGCAAAACTGAAATCTGTCTTTCAAGCAAATTTTTATGCCATTTGTAAAATACGTTTCTATTACTGCTTTTTGTCCCCAGGTTTTGTTTTTCAACATCAGATCCATTTTGTGGTTTTCTTTTGAGATCTGAAACCAATCCTGTTTTTCTGTCTCTTTCCCATTTGCCTTTTATGTTTCAGTAGAGTTCTGGTAATAATCCCATTTGACCTTAGGACAAATGCATTACCAAACATTAAACAAAGGCCAGTCACCATGTGCCTGATGTATGACCTCATTCCATCTAACATTTAAGGACATAACAGTCTTCTAAGAATGATGGGACAATTGCTTCCTGAGGATGTGAGGCTTATTACGGAATAGATACCCTATGAGGGAAAAAACAAAGCATAGATGCTGGTAGCAGGAGCGGAGTTGATCCTGTCAAAAGGGACAGCCAGCCTGTCATCAGAGCTTTGCACTCTCTCCACTGCCACCGCGCAGGGCAGCTCATGCCAGCGCTTGGTAAGAATGATTTGGAAAAGACATGGGTTCTGGGGTCATCAGATAGGGATTCAAACTCTAGATCTCACTAACAGTGTGTTGCTGAGCATGTGTTCAATCTCTCCGAACTTCAAATGACTTCTCTATAAAAATGAGGATAAAAATAACTACATCACAAAACAGTCACCGGCGTTTCCATTACACAGACATATAAATGTCTCTAACGTGATATTTAGCACATCTAGGTGTTCAAAGAATGAAACTCTTCTCTTTCCTATTCTTTTCCTTTTTAGGCAAAACATGTTGTGCAATACTTTGCAATCATATATGAGTTTTTGATTCATAGCAATTTGGCTTTGGAGATGATAAGTCCTGGAATATTTATTTCATGAATGCATGTTGGATCCATATATCACTTCATACATACATTTTTTTAACCTGTTGAATTTTCCAGATGCAATCTGTACCCAAAATGGGATAAACAAATAATAATAACTGTAAAATTCCTTTAATGGGAAAGAAGATATTTTAATATTTGATCCACTATCTTAAAGGAACAGAGAGAAATAGAGTAAATGAGAATTTACTTTGTATTCTTAATTCTTACTTCAAAGCCTCATGAATCTGTAGACCTGAACACAAGTGTAGTGTTTTGAGAGAAATGCACATTTGGTTACTTCTGCCCCCAGCTCCAGTTTTATTGAGAGATAACTGACATGCATCACTGTATAAGCTTAGTCATGGCTTGATTTACATTCATTGTGAAACTGGTTCAGCTAACATCTATCTTCTTGCACAGATAAAACAAGAAAAGAAATAAAAAAGGGGAAAATTCTTCCCTGTGATGTGAAAATTCTTAGGATTTACTCTCATAATAACTCCTATATTGGCATAACTTGGAGATATTGCAAGTTTGGTTCCAGACCACCACATATAAAGTGAATATCACAATAAGGTGAGTCATATGACTTTTTTTGGTTTCCCAGTGGTTATAAAAACATATTTACACTTACTGCAGTCTATTAAGTGTGCAATAGCATTATGTCTAAAAAAATGTATGCACCTTAATTTAAAATTTTTTATTACTAAAAAATGCTAACCATCCTCTGACAACTCAGGGTTGCCATAAACCTTTAGCTGTGAAAAATCTAACATCTCTGAAGTGCAAAGAAGAAAAGCACAATAATACAATATGCCCATGTATCATTCTTCAGTGTTAGCCATGGCCATCTTGTTGTACATTACATCCCCAGTGATTATTTTTCTCATAACTGGAGGGTTGTAACCTTTGACCATCCTCCTCCCATCCCCTCTCCCTCACCCTCTCCCTGGTAAGCACAGGTCTGATCTCCTTTTCTATGAGTTTGGGTTTTTGTTTGGTTGGTTTTTTAAAGATTATAAGTGAGATCATAAAGCATTTGTCTTTCTGTATCTGACTTAACTTCACTTAGCAAAATGCCTTTAAGATCTATCCAAGGTGCTACAAAACAGTAGGGTTTTTCTGTTCTTTTTATGGCTGAGTAATATTCCATTGCATATATACACCATCTTTATCCACTCATCCAACAATGGACACTGAGGATGTTTCTATGTCTTAGCTTTTGTAAATAATCGTGCTATAAACATGGGGAAAGGGGTGCAGATTTCATTTTGAGTCAGTGTTTTTATTTTTTGAATATATTCCCAGAAGTGGAATTGATCACATGGTAATTCTATTTTTACTTTTTTGAGGGTATTCTGTTTTATTTTCCATAGCTGCTGCACCAATTTACAATCTTGCCAATACCACACAAGGGTTCCCTTTATTCCCACATCCACGCAAATCTTACTATATATTTTTAAAATGGTAATCAGCTACAGCTGGCTTTAAAAAATGTGTTACCTAGTAAAGCTAAAATGCCTGGAGGGGATCTTAGTACTGAGCATTCTTATTTTATTCTTAAAAATTATGGGAAGGTGAAGCAACTTGCCTAAGGTGGCCATTTAAAGTTAGGAGTCAAAAAAAATGTTAGGAGCCAATGAATCACCCCTTCCTTTCTCTGAATCCCAAGTGGCAGAAAGTAGCTACAAATGTTGGGAACAAGTCAGCGTATTAATGTTTGGTAAAACTGAAATAGAAAATGCAGCTGAGACTCCATGGCAGTGATCTGTAACTCTGACTCAAAGTGGACCTCTAGGAGCCCTTTGGCAGATGGAGTTGGCTCTACAGAGCTGACTCCACCAGCATGTGCCTACCAGTCTCACAGAGACCAGGTCTGCCTGGCAAGTTCAGACGCTGCAGAGTGCAGGTCAAGAGAGAAAGATGGGCCCTCATGGATTCTGTGCAATGACCCTCCTCAGATAATGCCCCTGGCTAGAGAATGTTTGTTGAGCAGCAGATGTTTTTACAATGTCAGAAAATATCTGAGATGCTACTTGCTCTGTTTTTACCTAAGAGTATTAATTTGTTTAGCTCACTTCTTCAAACTACTTAAGTCAGGGAAAATGACAAGCTAGAACATGCCGACATCATCATTAATGACAGATTATTGCTATGATTATTATTATTTTGGCTATCGCTTTTCTTATTGTATTGTAGATACTTCCCCTAGCATCAAACAATTTAATGTAATACCTTGCAAAGGGAAGTCCTTGAAGGATTACACAAAATGCTGTCCCTGTGCTTATTCCAACTGATATGGAGTAAACTACTTAAGTCAGGAAAATGACAAGCTAGAACATGCCGACATCATCATTAATGACAGATTATTGCTATGATTATTATTATTTTGGCTATCGCTTTTCTTATTGTATTGTAGATACTTCCCCTAGCATCAAACAATTTAATGTAATACCTTGCAAAGGGAAGTCCTTGAAGGATTACACAAAATGCTGTCCCTGTGCTTATTCCAACTGATATGGAGTTAGGCCTGCAAATCCTCTAGGAGATCCTTTATAGTTCCAAACTGTAAAACTGCTCCACAAAACTGTAAAGCCTAAAGGGAAAGAAAGAAAAAAAGCCACATAAAGACTAAGCACTATTTACCACATGGCAGCCAAGATAAAATTAGGTGAAAGACTGAATTTCTGGGTACAGGTAGAAGTTTATTCTCTCAAGTTAAGAACCTCACAGTGAAATATAAGTTGGAAACTATAACTATCATTTTATTAAGTCACCTCTTCAACAAATCGGTTTGGTGTTACTATAAGAATAAATATGGGCAGCCTTTGCAGCCTATGGTATTAATTTACTTCTTTATACTCCTATCATGTCACAAAAGGCTTTGAAGCATCTAAACCATTGTTTGTTTGCTTTTCAGGAATTTGGCACCCAACACAGTTGCATTTAACAGTGTGGCTATGAACAAAAATGCTCAGTGAATAATTCATACATGTAGTCTTCGTAATTTGTTAAATCCTCTGTGCATCTGGAAAACTCCAGGAACTAAAATAATTGAAAGAGTTGGGAGGGTTGACATTAAAAGGCACTGCATCCTGTCTCCATGAGGAACCAACAACTCTCAAGAGAAATACACACGTTAGTTTTATGACTTGGTACACTTAGGTTCTTTCACTTCACCTCTTTCTCACTTGACTCTCTCTTTACTCCAAATAAAGTCTGGCTTTTAAATAGAGAATAAATGAACTCAATAAACCAAGCTTCCATCTCTGTAATCTTCTATCACAAATTAAAGATATTTCACACAGTTTTGACCATAAACCAGGTTTAAAGGGATTTTTTTTCATGTAAATAGTAAAAATGGATTATGCAGCTGTATTTTTAGCTTGGCGAGTGGCTACCTTACATTTCTTTCCATTTCTATTAATGGAAAATGTAACCTACACATGCTGTGAAAGAGATATTGTTTTGTCTGCTCTCTTTCACTGGACTTAAATTTCTGTGTTCTCTTGACTACAGAATGTAACACCCTACTCCTGAAACTGTGATGTCTTTTGTTGACAGAGACAACTTGGAACCTGTGTGTACATGGGTTGGTTTCAGTGGGTCATGTTTATTCTCATGTTTATTATCTCATGTTTATTATCACTATGACACTGCACTCATTTTAATCATTCCCCCATTCCAAAGATTTTGAAAAGCCTGCTCAGAACATAAGACTGTCCTTTCAAAGCCCTTGCTGCTCTTTGGTTTATGAACTGAAATTGGTGGTTCATCTATTTCAGCAGTTCTTAACACAGGATACAAGAACAGAATGTTGTCCTTTTGTTTATTAATCCCTGTAGGGATTTTAGAAAATATACATGATGATTTCCAAGTGGGGCTCAAATATCAGAATGTGTTTTAATTTCCCTCACCCCTTCCCAGGACGATGCTACTGAGCCTTCAGGATTCAGAATCACAGAGGTATTTATACAACTGTCTGTGCCATCTGAAGAGCTAACACTGCCTAGTGGTGTAATAGACCTCAGAGTCAACTGTCTTGTTTCAAATCTGCTGACCACTTTTAACCAGGGTGACATTAAGCAAAGTGCTTCACCATTCTGATCCTCAGTTTCCTCATTTGCAAAATGTGGATGGTAATAGTAGAACATACATCATACATATAAAACCACCAGGATAGTGTCTGGCACATAACAAGTAGTGTAAAAGTATATTGATAAGTATTTAATGCTCACTTCCAGTTTATTTTTTCATTTTAAAATTTCCCCCAGATGTTAAGGAGAGCCTTATTTATGTGTCCATGGTTTATGCATTTTAAGTGATTAGTGAGCTGGTGTTCCTAAATAAAACACTAAGATTTTCTACAGTTTCATCATCCCCATAATCATCCAGCATGTACTCAAGAAAGTCCAACTAAATGATTATACTATTTAATTAAAATTGTATTATTTATACTCTCAGTTTATTCTAAAAGAGTTTGTCCAGGCCCTTACAAAATACATATAGAACATAACAAGCTAAAGAACTAAGTAACAAAATCAAAGCAAAAGATAAACAAGGGTAGGAAGACAAATTAGCCTTTTAAATTTGGCTCCCAAGAAGGCACCCTATAAGGCCCTATATTCTTTTAGTTCAGGCCCATATTTTTCATTCAAGGCTAAATTCAGAGCGTTATTTTACACTATCTGTACAATAGCTTCCCTGGTAACACAAGAAATAGAAAGATGACTTTCACTATTGCTATGTTCATAAGCAGGAAAATTTAGGCTCTAAAAATGAGGCAAATTATTCCAGATGATTTTATGTTAGAAACACTTAAATACTGATATTCAGATACTATTTGTTTTACCCCAAGATGGCTTATTCCAAGTCATTTTAGTCAAAGTCATTTTAGTCCATCAAGTTAAAGCTATGGCTTTTCCAGTAGTTATGTATGGATGAGAGAGTTGGACCATAAAGAGGGCTGAAGTCACTCAGTTGTGTCTGATTCTTTGCAACCCTGTGGACTGTGTCCATGGGATTTTCCAGGCAAGAGTACTGGAGTGGGTTGCCATTTCCTTCTCCAGGGGATCTTCCTGACCCAGGAAACTGGGTCTCCTGCATTGTAGGTAGACGCTTTACCATCTGAGCCACCAGGAAGTCTCAAAGAAGGCTGAGTACTGAAGAACTGATGCTTTTGAACTGTGGAATTAGAGAAGACTCTTGAGAGCCCCTTGGACTGCAAGGAGATCAAACCAGTCAATCTTGAATATTGGCTGGAAATCAGTCTTGAATATTCACTGAAAGGACTGATGCTGAAGCTGAAGCTCCAATACTTTGGCCACCTGATGCAAAGAACTGACTCATTTGAAAAGACCCTGAGGATGGGAAAGATTGAAGGCGGGAGGAAAAAGGGACAATAGAGGATGAGATGGTTGGATGGCATCCCTGACTCGATGGACATGAGTTTGAGCAAGCTCTAGGAGTTGGTGATGGACAGGAAAGCCTGGTGTGCAGCAGTCCATGGGGTTGCAAAGAGTAGGACACTACTGAGCGAATGAACTGACCTGAACTGAAAATGGCTTAATTTATATAACAATATTAGATAAAAACATAAAGCTTTTAAAATACCTGCTAGATGATACTACCCCATAAAAGACAACGGTTTAGATTCAACTCTCCAAAGAACTGAGCCTAAAATGCATGCCAGATATGGCATTTATTTCCATTTCTACGATCCACTTTTATCAAAGCATGCAACTGCTTGTGGTGCGCTCTTAACTCTATAAAAGGAGACTAATGAGAAGTTGAGAAGTTTGGCCTAGCAGTCACCCACAATCTCCTCTGGACATCCTTCCCCTGTGTTGTCAAACGGCTGTCACAAGTACACCCTACAGCCCGATCTGCAGGGCACCCATCCTGGAAAACTGCCTGCAGGCAGATAGCTTAGCGTGTATTTCCCTCAGCAGCCAGAAAATGTGCCGTGTTTTTGTGGACTAACCCACTAAGGCAAGAGAAGGACAAAATAACTGTCAAGTCTAAATTTGTTAGAAAGCCACTTTGTGCTTCAACACTTTTACTGTCAGGCTCGACTGGGAACATTTCATTCTCTGAGTCAGAAGAGGAAGGTTGGAGACGGTGCACGTTAGTCACTGACCGTTAAACTCATGATTGTTTGGTTTGGCGAATCTATTTCGAGTTTAAACTTTTCAGGGATCTTGAAAGTTACAGTGCCTCCCAGTACATCCCAGTAGAATTTGTGTGTATTAGTGTATATGTTATATTCTCTCCCCATACACTTAACACATCTTAATCTCACTGAAAATGATAGGTTGGCAAACAAAGCTAGAATCTGAGGTGAAAGTCTCCTGGTTACTCTAATTTTAGTTTTGATCTTAAATTTTAATGTCTTACATTTCAGGCTGATAGTTTTTACTTCTGTCTTATTTGTTGAGTGTCATCATCAGGGTCTTTTCAAATGAGTCAGTTCTTTGTATCACGCACGTGGCCAGAGTATTGGAGCTTCAGCATCAGTCCTTCCAATGAATATGTCATAAAAGAATTTTGGATTTTCTCAAATGCTGTCTGTGACTCTACTGAGATGATCATATCACTTTTGTCTTTTATTTAGCTGATATATTGTACTACTATGACTGGGCTTCCCTGGTGGTTCAGATGGTAAAGAATCCGCCTGCAATGTGGGAGACCTGGGTTTGATCCCTGGGTTGAGAAGATCCCCTGGAGGCGGGCATGGCAACCACCCCAGTATTCTTCCCTGGAGAATCCCATGGACAGAGGAGCCTGGTGGGCTACAGTCCATGGGATCTCAAAGAGTCAGACACGACTGACCGACCAAGCACAGCACATTACTGTGACTGGGGGATTCCCTGGTGGCACAGATGGTACTGTATCTGCTTGCACTGCAGGAGACCCATTGATTTTCATATGTTGAGCCCACGTTTTATTTCTGGGTTAAATCCCATTTGGATATTGTTATTTTTAAACCATTGACCTAGAGCAATGTTTCTCCATTATAAGCTTCAGAATGATAATTCCATTGTATGCTAACAGTTGCTCCATGAAAAAGGAGTTGCATTAAGTAAATGTGAGAAATGCTGGGTTATAGTTACATAGTTTTCTTTATAGAAGACTATCTCAGAGAATATAATGTACTAACTGACTTTGCAAATCTCTAAGAGGGAGGTAGTCATATTCATAGAGTGTTTATTATGCACCAGGTATTCTGCTAGGCACTGGAAAGGTAGAAATGAGAAAAAGAGAAAAGAAATCTCTGCTCTGTGGAATATACATTCTAGAAGAGAGGCAAACAATACATATAAAAAATCATGCAAACTATAAAATGTTAGAGTACTATATATTACATAAAAAAGAAAAATCAGGTAAGCTCCTTGACACCAGGCTTGAAAATAATTTCTTGGATTAGACACTAAAAGCAAAGGCAACAAAAGCAAACAATCAAATGGGACTACATTAAACCAAAAGGCTTCTGTACGGGAAAGGAAACCATCAACAAAATGAAAAGGCAACCTACTGAATGACAGAAAATATCTGCAAATCATACATCTGATAAGGGATTAATATAAAAAATACATAACTCAATAACTAAAAAGCCAAACAGTCTGATTTAAAATGGGGGGAGCATCTGAATAGACATTTTTCCATTAAGACATACACCAATCGGTACCTGAAAAGGTGTTCTGTACTATCAATCATCAGGGAAATGCACGCCAAAACCGTAGTGAGATATCACCTCATACCTATCAGAATGGCTATTACTTAAAAAGTCAAGAATAAGTAGGTGCTTTTGCCCTAAGCATCTTTGCCACAAGCATTTTGCCACATTTTTGAGCATAACTAATTGGCTATATGGTGATCTTTCTATAAAAATAAAATAAATGGTTGATAGTTTGGTTTGATGTACAAAAAGCATGACAGACGATGATGACTTTGCACCAAAAGTTGTTTTTTTTTGAAATACAGTAAATTAGAGGAGAAAGAGGCCAAATACACATTTCCCACAGAACTTTGGAATGCCTCTCAATGAACATGTGACAATAATATTCCAAGAAAAACCAATAATGTGGAAGGTTTTCACAACACAGTACGAAGCTCAGTTATAAATAGGCATCCTAGTATTTGGAAAATCTATCTAAATGAAGGAAGACATTTTAGTGAAAAAAGAAAAAGTATGATTCTGAACAAGGAGAAGGATCAACAAGCCAAAAAAAAAAAAATAAATAAATATATATATATATATAAAATACTACAAAAAAAAGGCCTGGAAGACAAGTGTTTTGGTACAAGCCAAGAAATAAATTTTTTGAGAAGTATTGCCATGAGCCTACACATATTTTAAAGGTATTCAAATATTTTGTATTTTGCAATAATCTATTCCTTTCTGATGTTTCCTGTTTACATTCTTTTTAATGTCCTTTTATTTTTTGTTACTTACTTTTATGGCAGAATTGCTTTGTGGCTAAGAAGTTATGCAGCAAGAATGCTTGTGACAAAGATGAAGAAACCACCAGACATGAAAACAGCATGTGTTGGTGAGGGCACAGAGCAAAAGCAACCCTTAAGGAATACTGCTGGGAATGTGAGTCAGTGCAGCCACTGTGCAAGGCAGTATGGGGCGGGCAGGCCTTCCAACCTTAAAAACAGAAGTCCATGTGATCTAGCAATTCCACTTCTAGGTATTTGCCTAAAGAAAAAACAAAACTCCAAAAAACCACTAATTCAAAAAAATACATGCACCCTCATGATCATTGCAGCATTATTTACAATAGCCAAGTCATGGAAACAACACTAACTACAGATAAATGAATACAGAAAATATAGTATTATAAACACATACAGTGAAATATTATTCAGTCATAAAAAATGAAATCTTTCCATTTGCCACTGCCATTACATGGATGGACCTTGAGGGCATTACACTAAGTGAAATAAGTCTAACAGAGAAAGAGGAATACCATATGATTTTACATGTGGAATCTTAAAACAAGTTCATGGATCCAGAGAACAGATTTGTGTTTACCAGAGGTGGAGCTCAGAAAAATGTGTAAAGGGGTCAAAAGGCACAAGTACAGATTTTCAGTTACAGATAATAACTGAATGGATGTGATGTACAGCATGGTGACTATAACAAAAAATCATGTTTTGCATATTTGACAGTTGCTGTGACAGTAGATCGTAAAAGTACTCATCACAAGAAAAACATTTCTGGGGGGAGCTATGTGTAGTGATGGACGTTAACTTCTTATAGTGATCACTTTGCAGGATACACAAATAACAAATCACTATGTTGTGTACCTGAAACTAATATAATTTCATATGTCAATTACACCTCAATTAAGAAAAGAGAAAGTGAGAACTCATTTCAAGAGGCTTGGAAAGTTCTGAGTAGGAGGATGGGCAACACATCAAAATATTTATAGGATGCTCAGGAAAGGCCTTGTGGAGAAGAGACATTAGAGGAAAACGTGACAGAGCAGCTTGTTCAAAAAGAGCAATAAGGTCATTACGGCTGAAGCGGACTGATGGAGAAAGCGGTAGTAACATTCACTGCCTCTTACCTGGATTACTGCGGTAGATCCGGATGAATTTAACTGCTTCAACTTTTGCTCTTCCCCCACCCCATGGGTTGAGAGTAGTCTCTCTGTGTGTATAGTATGGTATGGAGGTATAGGAGGGGATGGGTAGGCAAAAATAAAAGCACTGAAATTAGTTAAGAGTCTATTTCAGTCATCAAGATGAAAGAAGATGGGGATTCAATCCATAAGTGAAGATGAGGAGAAGTGTTCATATTCTGGGTGTTTTGAACATTGAGTCAACGGATCTCTTGGATAAGAGAAGAGAGAAGTTTGGATAAGAGGTATGAGAGAAAGATGTTAAAAATGACTCTAAATTTTGGTCTTGTGAAACTCTTAGGATGGAGTTGCATCAACAGAGAATGGACAGTATGTGGGTGGAGCAAGTTTCTGAGAGAGTCAAGATTTCAGTTTTGGAACAAACTAAGTATAGGAATTAACACATGGTCTCTGTTGCTGACTTGATGAGATACATCTTTTACTTAATACCAGTACAGACACCAATCTGCTAAAACTTTACATTGTGGATAGCTGAAGACATTAAGAAAAAGCCAGAATTAAACAGATGCTATTTATACTAGCTATTACTTAATTTGTACTTTCTCTTCCATTTTCCAAAAATCTGACTGGTTTTTAGAACTTGCCTTTTTTTTTTTTTTTTTTTTTGTGGATTAAGGACCTTGCTCAAAGTATTTTTTGAACCTGTTTTACCAGCCAACCCAACACACAACATCACAACCAAGAAAACAACAAAATTTTCTATTTGTCTTCTTATGGAATGAGTAATCATTCTTTAGTCTTCTGCTTTTAAGATCCATACCCCGGGCTGACACATAACTGTGAATTAAATAGACTGCTTTCCTCCAGCAGTTGAAGAGGTGATGGAGGCAGCTGGGAGGGCACTAGAGACTGAGGAGAGGAAACTGCAGTCCTCAGAGATAGTCTATACACAGGAGTGTGGCTGTGGCCTGTCATCCTGGGCGTACCCTGGACTCTTTTCCCGCTTCCTTTGAAGTGAGATGCGGCCATGTAACTGAGTTCCAGCACTGGAATACGACTATAAGTGACCTGTTCTATTTCCAGGTCTTGTCTAGGAAACCTTTCCACTTGAGGATATTTATTCCCTTCCCTTTTGATTGGCTGAGGCCTAGTCTGCCATACTGAAAATAACAGATCCTAAACTGGAGAGATGGCATCACTGACTCAATGGACATGAGTTTGAGTGAACTCTGAGGGCTGGTGATGGACAGGGAGGCCTGGCGTGCTGCGATTCATGGTGTCGCAAAGAGTCAGACACGACTGAGCGACTGAACTGAACTGAACTGAAACTGGAGAAGCCTGGGTCTCTGAATTCTGCTCAGATCATCCATGAACTAAGAACTTCCATTTTTGAAATGGAGTGGGAAATAAATGTTTACTGTAGTTGAGCTATTGCACATTTGTGTGTTTATTTGTTATAGCAGCTAATGGCCTCAAATCTAATCCTAAGAGAGAAATAGGGGTTCAAAACACACTTACTGCCCACATTTTCCTATTTAACTGTCCTGTTTGTAGCCATTTATTTCCTTCAAATCTCCTATAAGTTTATAGTTGAGGAATGGAATTAAAATTACATATCTTTAAATGCAGGGCTTAAATTAAACTCATGGAACATTCCATATACTATAACACTGACTTAGGCAAGAATTCAAAGATGTAAACCTTTGAGGCTTGAGAAACTGGCAGCATTACTGAGATGTTCAGTTTTCTTAATTTGATTTGCACTGCCAGCTAAATCTGTTTACTGAGTGCATGGTGGTATTTAGAGATCTAATTCAATGCTTTATCTGAAAATTTCTGATCATGCTTTTGAATCATATGCTTTCTCAAATATTATATCCTTAATAGTGCAGTATATATTTTTAAAAGTTTCCTTAGAATTTTTTTCCATTTTTAATATATCCATTTCTTATCTCTAGAGGCATACAGTATAAAGCCTATATTATCAAATTTCATATACACATGTCCTTCAGAGAAAAATAAAGTTGTTTCCAACACAGGGGACATCTTCTGCAATGACTCCATGTTAAATATTTATTCTTTAAAGTAAAGTACAAAGTTACAAAATGGTGTGGACTTTCTAACCTTGGACTGAGAGGAAAAATATAAGTAAATTAACATTCTATAAGGAAATAAAAATACTTGAAGTTTTTTGTGTACAAATTTAGATACCAAGGGTAAAAATCTTCCAGTAGTTAAACTCTGGCTTAGTACCTGGTATACTATGATAATATATGAGCAGTGACAGGCTCCCCTTCCTCAAATATCTCCTCTAAGTATATGATACAGAGTCTCTATGTCCTGCAACAT
>SJYC01048754.1:0-33271 GCA_006408675.1 Madoqua kirkii | reverse complement strand
TATGTGAAACATATGAAATACATCAGATAAAAATACATTTAAAAAATACATCTTTAAAAATGAACTTTTTTGGAGGACCTTAGGTGATTTAATGTTCTTAAATATCTTCAAAGTGGTAAATATATTAATATTTGTAGTAATATTAAACTATAATGTCAAAGATACATATTTAATTTCTAGGACAGAAAGCTTCTTGAAGGCAAATCATTTTAAGAATCTCCAGCACTAGTCCAGTGGCTGGTAGAGTTCAAATAAAGGAATAACTAACAATTAGAGAGTTATATTAGTCAGGGTTCTCCAGAAAAACAAAACCAACAGGATACATACAGACATATAAGAGATTTATTGTAGGAATCAGTTCATGGAGTTATGGAGAGACAGGAAAGCTGGTTGCATAATTGAGCCGAAAGGTCTGAGAACCAGGGGAGCTGATGGTGTTAAGTCCCAGAGTCATAAGGTCTAAGAACCAGGAACTCTGACCTCCAAGGGTAGGAAAAATGGATGTCCCAGCTCCAGAAGAGAGAGAAATGCCTTACCTTTAGCTTTTTGTTGCATTCTGGCCCTCAACTGATTGGAAGATTCCCATCTGCACTGGTGAGGGTGGATCTCTTCTTAGTCTACTAATTCAAATGGTAACCTCTTCTGGAAATGCCCACACAGACACACCACCAAATAAGTTTTGCCTGGCATTCCCTTAGCCCAGTCAAGTTGATACATAAAATTAACCATCACAAGAGTGTTTCCAAGGAAAGTCCATTTAGACCTACTTCACATCAATGAATAATAAAAGTGATTCATCATCTAATAAATTTCTTATCTATATTAATTCATTGTGTCCCTATAAAAGTGAAACTTTTGATCTATAATATTTTTTACATTGTTAATCTGATTATCAGCCATTTTCTCTATAGCTCATAAGGTCAGTGATAGGTTAGTTCAATTCAAGTAAAAAAATCATGGTTCCTAAATTGGTAATTTTGGAATTAACAAAATGATATTGTATAGCTGAGCATGATAACTAGAAAGACATATTTGAGATCTGTGCTGACTAATACAGTGGCTATTTGCTACACGTGGCTATTTAAATTTAAAATAAATTAGTTGCACCAGTGGTAACTGCATCTAACAGTACAGATATTTCCATCATCACAGTACAGACATTTCCATCATTACAGGAGGTTTTACCAGACATTGCTATTCTAGAGAAAGAATGTATAATCTGAGTCAATTATTGTGTTGTTGTTCAGTTGCTAAGTCGTGTCCAACTCTTATCTTCTCAGTGTTCATCTAATGACTTAACTGGCGTGAATCTGAAGTCTTGCCTCCCTCTTGCTCTAGCTCTGGAGAAGGCACTAACCATGGGAAAAGTTTACCCAACAGAAGCAAGAAAGAAATGAATGGAAAGAAGCAGGATAACATATACATTTTGCCATCAGCTTTTCTGAGATCAAGAAATTTGTATATAATATACCATAGTTATTTAGTCTTACAGCTTTTGTGAACAAAAATGTCCTTGAAGGAGATATAATAGAACTATGGAGTATTATGTGACCTGTCAGTTGGGTGAACAACCTAAAATCAAATAGTACAAACAGAAAAAGGCATTAGAAACAACAGATATGAAAGGACATGGGTAAACTCCAAACCATTTAGTAGCAATGTCATCCAACTGCTCCAGAGGATGGAATTTTCCTTTGATGCTTCCACACTTAGAGGACGGGGATTCCTGCTGTTTCCTTTCAGCAATCAGCTTTTGAGGGGTCTCTTGAGTCTAGGTTTCCTAGTACAACTACCAGCTCTTCTCTAGGTACTACCCTTGTACTTTGAACTTTTCAACCTAGGATTCCTTTCTCAAACTGAGTCTAACAAAATGACTAATTACATCCAAGGCAATGACACAATATCAGCTGTTTAAATGTTCCAGAAAAGTTCCTATTTCCATTACAAACAAATTCATTCCTAACCTCTCGCTGACCTAGTTATGGTAGGTTCATTGTAATTAGATCTCTTAACGGTTACCATCTTTTCTTTTTCAAGCTGCATTTTAACCTGTCTCTTTTTCAAACAAAATGTAATAAATATTAGATTTAAAATATTCACAAAGACAAGCAAAAAGAAAAAGGTGTTTGCACATGAGTGGGGACATAATTCACTGCAGTGTTTAATCTTTATCTTTTTAAAACAAACTCTAGCTTTGGGAGGAATACTGCAGGAAACAGAAAAAGGAAACAATGTCTCATATGCTTCTAAATGCAGCTGAGATATTTTAAATAAAATATTTAGCCATTTAACCAAAACTTTCACTTTTCATCACCAATTCTGACAATATGAATTGTCCATATAGTGCATTGTGCAACATGCATCAATTTCACTTTGAGTATAATTAATGGAGAATATATGCAAGAGTATTTTGGCAAGTCTTATTCTGGTGCCTTATTTTTAACCAAGAAAAAATAATTAAAAATTATAACTTTTACGTTACCTTCTTAGGCTGCTGTTTAGTCACTTGTTGGTCAAACACCTGGCATAAGACATGTGAAGCCACACTGAGCATACCTCAAAGAATCTTGAGCCTCCAGGAATTAATTTCTGATGCATATTTTCTTTACTAGAAGGAGATATTTAATATTTTCTAGTGGTACTGTAGTGTTGAGCTTGGGAAGATGATAATTTTTCCAGAAAGTCAGTTGATTTAGAGCTAGTACATATTTCAATGTTTTTACTAACATGGAGGAATGGATGAGATAATCAAATGACTGGGTAGTGTGTAGCGGAAGTCCACATTTGAACTTGCTTATTGCCAGAGTTCCGATCTTTGCTGGAACATGTCTATAGGTTGTTTGAAGTCTCTTTGAATGAAGAAATTAGAAATCTCCTTGGAAAGATCTTTAAAAAAAGAGAGAAATTTAGGTATGACAAAATTATCCCTATAACAAAATATTCACTAGGAGTTTCAGTTGTGAATACAACCATGCTGGTCTGGCTCCAATTTAATTCCTGGGGGGGAATGGGGCACATGTTCTCTGCACCTCCAGTTAGCATTTTTTAAAAGTAATAAAAGTCTTCTCAAGGTTGTTGCTCCCTCACTTAAGGTCCAAAGAATCAGTGTTATACACTGTCAAAGGTGCAGACTGACACTTACAGGCAGATCATCTTTAGGTCCTTCTTTTTCATACTAGGTGACAATCTTCAATCAAGTCAGACAACATTCAAAGCCCTTAATCTGTTATGGAAATCATGACAGGCATAGTCTCTTCCATGAGAACAGTTATGGTCTCTCAGAGAAGACAGATCTCAAACACAAGTTCAACTGTAATTATATAATAACAAGAAGGTGAGAACACATGAGAGGGCATCTAATTTAACAGGAGACTGATAAGGAAATCCTCCTAGAGTGAGATTTAAGTCCATAGCTACAAAATGAGTCCAGTTAATCAGGTCAGTGGAATATGGAGAAAACATTACAAAGAAGAGCACATGCAAAGACCGGTAGCAAGAATGAATCTACTGGGGTTGAAGAACAGAAAGAAGCTAGTGTAGCTGCTGTAAACAGATTGAAGAGGAGGACACAGGGAGATGAGGCTGCAGAGGTAGGCGAGGACAAAATAACAGAGGGCTCTGTCAGTCATAAAGAGGGTTTTCATTCAATTCTAAGAGTAACGGAAAGTCATAAGAGGGTTTTGAGTGGGAAGTGACATGATTAGGTTTGCTTTATGACAAGTCCACTTTGACTGTTGCTGAATGGATCACAAGGCAGCCGGAAGGGACATGTGGAGCTTACGGTGATAAACGATCCAAGAGACATTCGTGACTTAGGTTAGAGTGGTAGCTCTCAAACTGTTGTCCATGGAACCCCAGGAGGCTCAGAGATGCTCTTTTGAGGCCTGCAAGGTAAAAATTATTTTCATAACAAAACTAAGATGTTATTGACCCTTTAAATTGGCTTGATATTTGTGATGATGCTACAAAAGCAATAGTGGGTAAACTTTTGGAAATTTAGCTCTGATTAAGACTTAGAGTCACTGAATTCTTTATCTTAACATATTCTCATTGGAAACTACAAATTTTATTTAAGAATTTCCTTGATGAAGCAGAAACATTACTGATTTTATTAAATCTCTTCCTCAGGGACACATATTTTTAATATTGTGTGACAAAATGGTGAAACATATTGCAAAAGGAGCTTAAAGTTACTGCCAGCTTCCCATAGCAGATGCTGTTTTTCTCTTTGTGGTAGCAGAGGTCAGTTGCTCAGTTTACCAGAGGGCATGTGAGATTAGATGCTCTGAAAGAAAAGATATAAAGACAATGCAGGCATATATAAATATATCTATGGACATTTATGAGTCACTCTGCAAAGCTCCCAGTTTTGCCTGTTATATAGTCACAGATAGGCTCTCAGAGTGACCCCAGAAGGTCTTCGTTGAGTGTTAACAATGATGTACTAAAGTGAGGTCATCGCAGATCAGGAAAATGGAAAGTCTGTCTTTTCCCAACTCCACATTCAATGAAGTCAGGTTGGTAGACTGAAATCAGACATGGTGGTGTTCTTTATGTGCACGCTAAGTTGCTTCAGTTGTGTCCGACTCTTTGTGAGCCCATGGACTGTAGTCTGCCAGGCTCTTCTGTCCATGGATTATCCAGGGGAGAATACTGGAGTGGGTTACCTTCTCCAGGAGATCGCTTCTCCAGGTGATCTTCCCAACCCAGGGATCAGACCCATGTCTCTTAAGTCTCCTGCACTGTCAGGCAGGTTCTTTACTACTGGGAAGCCAGGTGTCATTTACCACCACATTAATTAACAAACAAATGGGGCCTCTTTTTTTTTTTTTTTTTTTTTAACCCTGGAGAGCCAGTTGTTAAACATTTACCAGCATACCTCTGGTCCAGCCAGGTCTCTAAATCCTTTCTCCCTCTCATGTTCCCAAGACAAATAAATCATCAGTTCTCTCCAGCAATCCCCATTCATTTAATAATCTTTGTTTTAAAAGAGAATTGGAGATAACAGTTGGCCTTGTTAAATGGAAACATTTGGCATATGTGTTCAACAGATATTTGTTGAATGCTGATAACTGAATAAAATGTTGGTCAAAAAAGACTAAGAATATATATCTTAATTGTTATTGATGTAATATATTGTCTTCCATAGCACATATTTTGAATATAGCACTTATATCATATTAGAGTTATTTGTTTAAATACAAATGCCAAAAATCTAGCTAGTGAGACAAGTGATAAGTCCCTATGTTCTTTATTTCAAATTTACCTTTATGAAAATATATTTAGAGAAGACACTAAAATCTTAATTTCTTTTCTTAATGATATATGACTTGTATAGTCTTAGTGTTAACATCCATTTAGTGAGAAAAGGGGACTTGAACCTTTGAGAAGGCCTCTGCTCATCATGCTTTATGATGCTCTGCAAAGCCAGCCTTCTCTAGTCAAGAGCCGAAACAAACAAAAAATGAGCTCACTAATAATCAAATCCCAGTCATTCTAGGATTAATAGGATAGTTTGTAGCATAGTTTGTTATCTCCATCTTTGCTTTTCTTTCTTCTCTTTTTGGCTCCTGCCACTGAGTTTTCGCATTATTCATTAGAATCCATACCAGCGCATGATTGGGGAAATAAAGGGCTCTGAAATGCAAATGTTTCTTTTTACTGTTTGTCGGCAGTGCTTCAGAAAGTGTTATTGCAGGAGGAGGCAGTCAAAACGATTAAATGAAACTGGTTTGTATTTATACGCTTCAAATACTTTATTTAACATAAAGATGCATCCGCTTAACTTTATACATTAAAGATTGGCTGGAAACACTAAAGCTATTATTAGTAAGTTGTTCAAACTCATTCTTACAAGGTATCAAAAATCTTAAAAATTAGACAATGACCCTTCTTCCTCCAAAACGCCTTCATGTCTCACAATTTTAAAAAGTATTTCCACAGCAGGTACTTTGTCATGATGAGTTCATTTGAGCATGTTCCCTGGAAGATAAACAAAACGTTGGGCTTCAGTTATAGCAGAGCTCTCCAAAAGAAATAAAGTGACTAGTTAATCCTCAGAGTACTGGAATTTGCTGGACTGTTAGCCAAAGGAATATTTAGGAAACTGCCATGTGTTTCTGTGCGTAAACGCTCATATCTTGACACTCTGGTTTGAGGAAAGAGCAGAAGGAAGACAAATATGGGACCACTCACTTCAATACAGAAGGTGTTAAGGATTGTAGAGAAACAGTTTCTATTCATGAATACATGTGGGTGTATATGTGGGCGCTGTGGCAGGTGTAGGTGAAGCAAAGAGGGGGACAGATAACTATTGATTAACATCACTGTCACTGCTGACACTTGGGACTAAGCAGCCAAAGTTCTAAGAGGCTTTTCCTGGTCATCTTCACGGCTGCCATGATGAAGACCTCTGGCCCGGGTGAGGTTTCTCGCAGTGTGACTGTGAAGAGGTCTTTTTAAAGTGACGATGATGCCATTTCTCTAGTTTGAAGATTAAGCTAAGCTTTATTATAGCTCAGTTGTTCTTTTTGCCTCTCCTCTGAGTGTGTGTTTTTCAGCAAGGTCTCTCAGGATACTGGAAAATACCTGTCACATACAAATAAACGCACAGTTACCATTAAATTTCCTGTGCAGCATCTAAGAGTGCAAAAACATATTGTTCTGGGTACAGAAGAGAAATCTATCTTCCCCAGTCCTCTCATAAATCCAGCCTTGATGATCAGACTTGAACTGAATCAACATCACTGTGTCCCCCATCTCTTCCTTCTATAACAGCCATTCCAGGGCTACACTGGGACTGGGTAGAAAAAACAAAACAAAACAAAAAAAACCCTTCTCTGCTTGCTCTAGTTTCGAGGGCACAGAAAAACAGGAGGTGAAAGAAGCAAACCAAGACATCACTGACACCGTTATCAAGAGACTTATACATGCTGTATGATTCTCAGGAAAATTGTTCCCTGACCTGGTCAGGTCAACTTTTAGGGGTGATGTGTGATTTCTCTCCTTGAACCAATAAATCATGAAGATCAACCTTCTTACTATAAAGTAGGGATCAGGAGAAGAGGAGAAGAAATGAGTTTTCTACACTGGTATTAGTTGCAGACATTTTAATTTTACTTTTTAATTTATATTCTTGTCTCTGAATAAAATGCTTTTTCAAATATTTAATTCAAAGCACACATTGATGACAAAATGCAATAAAGTACAGCTTTTGACTTTTTTATTTAGGCTCCTAGATATTATTTTTTATTCCTGAAATTTCCCTCTAGTCCTTGGCATAATTCTGTTCCTTTGCCTGCTCTTTAGTTTCTTTTCTTACCAACAGTTTAGAGTTTGATTTTATGAATCAAATTCACATTGAGTCAGTGGAGGTATGCGTTTTGAAAACTTATCTTTGCGCTGCTGTCTTACTTTTCCTGCATTAACCAGCATCCTCTAATAGACTTCCTTCCCTTAACCTCATGAGACACAAAAATATCTCAGAACATTTTCCAGAACAATGTTTGTATTAGAGATCAAAACTAACATTAGGCAGAAACATCCTCTGTGAAAACAAAAAGGGGAACAATTAAGTACAGTTTTCAGTCAAAAAAGACTCTCTATATATATATCTAATAGACTTCCTTCCCTTAACCTCATGAGACACAAAAATATCTCAGAACATTTTCCAGAACAATGTTTGTATTAGAGATCAAAACTAACATTAGGCAGAAACATCCTCTGTGAAAACAAAAAGGGGAACAATTAAGTACAGTTTTCAGTCAAAAAAGACTCTCTCTATATATAATTAAAATAAAAATTCAGAATCCTGCAAACAGCTTTGCTGGAATTATATAATCACAAAGGTAAAAAGGAAAACAAAAAAAAATCATATTTAATTGCAGTATTGGTTTTTACTTCCTAAAAGGGCTAGGATAAGACTATTAATATTAAAGGACTCATTTCAAATTTCAACAAATTAGACATAATTCATGCTCAATTAACAAATAATTTTTGGTGTCTGTCATGTCAAAGTGCTAAGCCTAAAGCTTTTATGAAATACTTTTCTTATTGATCAGGATGAAGGATTTAAGCTTCAACCTCTTCAAAATGACCTAAAAGTAATCTTATTTGGAATTTCATAGATATTTAATAATCATTCTCATTTCTATAATAACTTATAAATGTTGATTACAGAAACTGATTGCTAAATATTTGGTTTGAATAATTTTCCAAATCAATAAGAAATCAGCAGCTGCATCACTATTCCTACTGTATCTTAACCACACATTTAGGACTAACAAGACTAGAACACACACCTTTAAAAAGGCCCACCCTCTGTACCTGAATACCAGCTGACCCATGAGGGCATATAGTTCACACTCCAGCTCTACATCCAGTAATCCCAGGACTTTCCATTCCAGTTGAATCTGTTTGTTGCCCCTTGGATCAGCCTCTCATTACCAGCTAGACTATGGTTCTATTATACATATTTGGTTTCCCCAACTATAACTCCTTTGTAATTCTTAAGAACAACCATCTATTTTTTTCCCTGGATTTTGGCTCCTTCTTTGTTAAATTCCTAACCTAGCTTTAACATGTCAGGCTCTAGTCCCTAAGTTTTGCTATGTCTGGTCAGTACCCTTATTAAACCCATTTAAGTTATAATGTATTAATAGTTATATATTCAAAAGAGTAAATTTAATAGGATTGACAGTAGTCATGGTATATGTATTTTTATATTTAAATGAAAAACCATTTTTTTGAACTATTTGTTCAAAGCCTGTATTTATTTCTTCTGGTTAAATGCTCTATTTCCTTATCAGTAAAATACTAATAAAAGATGTTTGAGATATAAGTTTAGGTTTAGTTTTTTTTCTACATTTTGACCACCCCCAAAATTTTTCTGTAACTATTTGTAATTAAATGATAAATGAAAATGTATGTAAAGGCACTTCAAAGTGTCCTACAGGTGCTTATGATTTTATTATCATTACATACACCTAACAGTCTCAGATAAGCCATATCTCAGCTTATCACTAAATGTAATTGAATCAGATTTCTGTAGAAGGTAGCTTTTTCAATGTGTGAAGTTTCATTTATGCATATATCATTTAGGAAAGAATTTTATAAGTGCTCTATAATGAGTAGCATCAAAATGAGTCATAAGAATGAATGTCACTTTCAAATATGCTTACCTCGCTTTTCAGTTTTGCTAATGTGATGATGAAACCTGATTAAATACTGAAGACGTGGATGAGAATTTTTGTATTTTCGTAATTCCCTTTCCCACTCCTCATATAAAAACAATTTCTTTTCAAAAAATATTATATCTTAGTGAGAACACAGGTCAGTCAATTAAAGCAGTCCTATGACAATTATCTTGAAGAATAGTGTGTAATTTACTTAGCAAAAGGGATCTGAATTTTTCTACATTTAAAAAATTTAGATAAGTGTGAGTTTGGGTGAGATTCATACTATTCCACAGAGAGAAATTTGTATGCTTTTCAATATATGGGTCAACTGAATTCACAAAACATTTTGAAAATTATACAACTTCCTGTCTTGCTTAAGATGTAAGGATCCTGTCACTGTTACAGAATTTAGTTTATAACCCAAGTGGGAATGTATTCAATAAACTTATTTTTTGTTCTAAATAGTACACTCTTGAAAAAATAGCTCTCACTGGAAGAAAACTGTTCATAGCTATGTAGTTTTTAAACATAAGTGAACAAACATACGGAAATCAAAGTCACATCAGAGAAGCATGACCCAAAATAATTTGCTAGAGGGAAGTTCATGTATACTCAGAACTCATGGAACTCTAGCCCAGGCTGAAGACTTTGTAAATAAATCTTGTACAGCATAGTGGACTGGAGGTTAGAGGCTATTTAGTATAAATAAGCAAAAACAGAGCTTGTATTTGACATACCCTATTACAGAAGACTTTCCCCCAAGGTTTTCAAGTATTGGAATTCGTAATATAAAGCCAAATATGTCCTTGGGAGTCTAATGGATGTCATCAATTATTTGACATTTTTAAACATGTATACTGTGACCATGAGCTATGAATTATTTGAAAAATTCTTATGATGTTAATTCTTGGGATTTGTGTGCAATTCTAATTTCCAAATTTGGGATATCATGGAGCTTTATTAAGGGAAAAGATAACTGCCTACTCTACGCCAAACAGAGTATAAGGTTTTTCATTTATAACTCTCAGTTTCTTGTAACAGCCAACAAGGTAGGCATTCTACCCCCAGCTTACAGATGAAGACTCTGAGATTCAAGCTGTAAGAACCAACTTTGTGGGGAGTTCTCAGACTTTAGTTATTCATTTATTTATTTATCTTAAGCAAATAAACTCATGCTTCATTCATTGAGAGAGATATGTGTATCTATGACAGATTGAAAAGAAAACGCTGTGATTCCCAAACCTGTGGAAATTCCAGGAATGACTGAGTATGTGATGGGTCATGGGTCCAAGAGATCTCTTTCAAGAAAAGAATGATGAAGCAGGAGTTTAGCGTCTGTAAAAGAAGATCCAGGAAAGAGTGGAACACAGACTTATGCATTTGGAAGAAGATATTGTGTGTGTGTATATATATATATATATATACTTACATTTTGAATCTTAAGGTGCTAAGAATCACCTTTTTCCTTCTGTGTTCTTTATTCTTTATCTATCTCCTTTGCCCAGTAGTTACTCAACACTTACAAGCCAACCCATCACTAGCTACCATATATTAATACACACAGGTTCAGAAGACATAAAATAGTTCTAGGAACAAGAGGAAATACTACAAGTTTCTCATTCTCCAGTGTCTGGATTCCTGTGGAGGACAACAGGGAGCCAGGGCAGAGGTTAAATTCAACTGAGTTCAATCAAGTTATAAAGTATAATCTTTCTCAGAAGACCATCTGTTATGCCCCTCTGACTGTTCCTGTCTCCTTTCTTCAGGGTTAACTTGAAAAATATGACCCCTCACTTTCACTTTTGGAAACTTGTCCCCTCTAACCCCTGCTCATTTGAGACAAAGATGAGTAGTGCTTATATTAAATCTCTTATTTCTGTTTAAGACTTGACTTATTTGAAGCTCTGACTCTTTTCTTTTGAGTCCCTAGCCCAGGCAATGCTTTAGCAACCTATGACCCAGCAGAAAAAGGATGACAGAGCTGGGGCTGGGGAAGTGTAATCTGTAGACAGAGTGATTTCTATAAGCTTGGACGTGGCCTAGTATGAGTCTTACCAGTGTCCATCAGGTTCAGTATTTTATTACCAAGAGAAAATCTCAAATTTAAAATTTAGGTACATTCCAGCTTCTTTTAATAACATACAATCATAGAGGTTTAGGGCTAAAAATGACTTTTGTTTTTCCATTCAGTCTAAAGTCCTCAACTACATTAAAAAGCAAAAATAATAACTCTGACACATGCCAAGTAACGTATGAGGCTTTTTACATACATATTCTCTATCCATATACTTTACATTGTCTCAACATATTATAATCATCAGGGTAGAAATCACTGTCCTCAATATAAGAATCTGACATTCGAAGGAATTAGGGAGATATTAAGATTTTTAATAGGGAGGGAGGCAGACATTTAAATAAATTGCTCCACTTGTACCACAGAAAGAATTTCAGGGTACAGAAGTAAACCTGAGGAACATCAGTTGGGGTGTATTGCATTTGTCTCATGAAGTCCAGTTTGGATTAGAGATGGTGGGATGGAGAAAAAGAGACAACAGAATCGATAGAAGTTCAGAGTATAGAACTGATGAGACTTGACGGCAGATTTGTCATGGGAGGTGAGAGAAAGGAAAAGGAAGAGCCAGATTTGGTGCCTTGTTTTCAGCTTGAGCAACTGCCTGGCTGGTGGAGACACCAGGAAAGATGAAAGGCCCTGACAAGAAGATCTGGGAAGTGCAGGTAAAGCAGGGCCAGAGGAGACATGCAGGAGGCCGGAAGACCAGGAACTGACGGCGTGGTTCAGGGAACATTTTGTTCTGTTTTCTTTTTTTTAGTAAGTTTTTCCATTTCTCTAATTTATTATTTCTTAATTGTAGTTGATGTACAGTGTTTGGGGAATACAGCAAAGTGATTCAAATATACATACAGACTTTTTTCAGATTCTGTTTCATTATAGGCTATTACAAGAGATTGAATATAGTTCCCTGAGCCATACAGTAGGCATTTGTTTGTTTATCTCTTTTATATATAGTAGTATCTGTTTATCCCAAATCCTAATTTATCCATGTCTGGCTTTCCCTTTTGGTAATCATAAGTTTGTTTCCTATGTCTGTGAGTCTACTTCTGTTTTGTAAATAAGGTCATTTGTATTATTTTTTTTAAAACTTTTTCAAACAGCTTTTAAGACTGGAGATCTGAGAATACATTTTCTACCTAATGTCCTCTCAATCTTCTCCCCTCCCCTTATCTGTAGGTCAATCCCAAAGGCACTTGGCCCTTGGGTTTAAATTGCAGATGTTAACTGCATTTTCTGGGTAACTGCAGAGATTTATCAATTTACATGATCTAATACCTTGTGACCCCCTTGGACTTAGTTAGATTTTAGGTAACCTGAGAGAAAGGATACTGTTGTAGAAGAATTATTGGTGTAACAGGGATCTCATCTCAATCTAAACTGGGATTTGGAATTTTGGTATGTGTCTGACGAAAAGTTGCAGCTGAAAGTTCAAAGAGGCTGTTTCGGGGCAGTAGTTTACATAGAAGGAAAGTATTTTCAGAGAGGAGGGTGTCTGAACAGAGAAATGGAGAGGGATGTGCGTGGACAGAAGGCTGTTTCTTCTATTAAAGGGTCGCACGGAGTTAGTCGGAGACATGGGCGGCAAATGGGCCTGTTCCCATGGGCACTGAGGCACCTACTATGTGGCTTAGAAGCCATGGTGATGCAGCAGGAGGGAGCTGAAAGAATAACATCAGTTTCTCACAGCAATAAATATTCTGCTCTATTCTCTTTCTTGCATGGGTTCTAAGAAGTCAGCTGTGATTCTTATCTTTATTTCTCTATAAATAAGGTGCACCTCCCTTACTTTTTTCAGGATTTTTTTCTTCATCTATGGTTTTTCATAACTTGCAAATGTATAACATTTTTGTTTTTGGTATTTATCCTGCTTATTCGCTAAGCTTCCTAAATCTGTCTTGGCATGTTACATTAACTTGGGCAAATGTCTACTCATTATTATCCCAAATATGTCCTCTGTTCCTTTCTTTCTTCTCCTTCCCATAGTGCACACTTTTTGTACTTGTCCTAAGTCCTTGGATACTCTGTTCTGTTTTGTTCAGTCTTCCTTTTCTTGGTTTTGTTTTTTTGAGGAGTGCTCATCTGTTCTTGCACACTGTCTACTTTATGCATTACAGCCCTTAGCACATTACTCATCGGTGTTTTACATTCCTGGTCTGATAATGCCAATATCCCTGCCATATTTGGTTTTGATACTTGTCCTGGCTCTTCAAACTGTGGGGTTTTTTTTGCCACTTGCTATCCTGTGTGATTTTTCTTGATATCTGAACATGACTTAGTTGTAAAAGAAACTGCTGTAAATAGTTCTTTATTAATATAGTGGTGAGCTTTCAGGGGAGGGGACAAGTTCCCCAGTTTTGTGATTAGGTCTCAGTCTTTTAGGAGATGGTGCCTCTGCACTGTGATGGAGCATCCTTTCCCCACATCTAGGCATAACACAGCCTTGTTCTGAGATAACAAAAAACCTTTGGGATTAAGGGGTTTTACTTTGTGAGTAAAAGAACAGGAATCAGCACAGCGAGTAGGGAGCCAGTGTTAAGTACCCCTCTCAAGTGGCTCTCCTAGCCAGGACTGAAGCAGGGGATGACAGGCAGAAAAATCTCGGAGGAGTGCTCTCTTGTGGTACACTTTTGGGGACTATGGAGATGGGTGGATGAAGCCCTCAAGTGCATACGGAGGGCGATGAGTTGTTACTGTGGCTCTGTTTGTAAGCACAGAGTGGTGAGACCTGGGGGAAAGGTAGACTACACGAGAAAAGTAGTTTCCAAGCTGAGGTGTCCCGCAGAGTAACTTAGGACTTTTTAAAAAAGATCTCTGCCCAGGTCCTACTTGCAGGGTTTCTGTTTTAGAAAGCCTAGGGTGACAACTGTGTTATGAAACAGCTCTGTGAGTAACTGTGATGCTTATGCCTGACTAAAAACTACTGCCTTGAGTTGAGTCATTTGATGCTAGTCAAATAGCTAGCAAAAGAAAAAGAATTTAGATTTTTGGAGAGATTTCCCTTTTTGACTTTATTTTATATTTTTCTCCCCTTCTCCCCAGCTATCCACATTCTCACTAAAACAGCTTCCTTTCCCTGGTATTGGTTTTTCTAATTTCTCACTGAAGGCTTCTCTGAGTGAGAATTATTGGAAGGTCCACTCAGCCTTACTTTAGACTCTCCATAGTTGGACTCAGATAAAAAGAAAAATTAAGAACGTAAACATCCTTTTTTTTTTCCTTAGAAGAAAATGGTTCACAATTTTATTTTGTTTGACCAGTTCAATATTAAACAATTATGTGAATATTTTTCTTGAAACATCCACTCTCTTCTACTTCTATTTTCACAGCTCACTCTACTGTTATTTTTGCTTAAATTATCAATGGAATTTAGACATCAAAGCACGTTCATGTCATTTCTCCATTCTGGCTCCACAGGCTCTAAAGCTGTGAGCCACAAAAATGATCCCTCACCATACATGATTTCATTCATTTCTGTATAAGGTGAAGAGAATTTTTTCTCTTGTAGAATCTATAGTATCTAAAATAAACTATATTAGGGATTTAATTCCTGATTAATACATCCTTTATTCCCCTATTTTACCCATAATTTTCAATCCAACAGAATTCTAGTCTTCTCAAAATAAAGTTAAAATAACTGTATAACAATTTTTTCAGTGCAAAAATTTCAAATGTCAATTCTATTAAATGGAGGTCAAAATTACATTAGGAATTAAACATTTTTTTCCCCCAATTATTCTCCAGGAATTAAAGAAGAAAAAATAGACCAAGCTCCGGTTTTAAAGAGCCATAATTCAGCATACTCTGTATTACTTCTCAGAGAAAGAAATCTGAGTTTCTAAAGGAAGAAACAATGCATTAAGTGCTGGGGGAAAGAAAAATGAGGGTCTCCAGTCTTGGGAATGTAGTGCCCTGAGGCAGATTGACCCAATCAGCTGTTGACGAAGTGACATCACTACCGTGTTGTAGGGAGTGCATGCTTAGCGTCCGACTTTTTGTGAGTCCATGGTCTATATAGACTGCCAGGCTCCTCTGTCCACAGATGCTCCAGGGAAAAATACTGGAGTGGGTTGCCATGCCCTTCTCCAGGGAATCTTTCCAACCCAGGGATTAAACCCACATCTCATTAAGTCTCCTGCATTGGCAGTCGGGTTCTTTACCATGGTGCCATCTGGGAAGCCCTGAAATTAGGGCTAGGCATATACTTTCTACCCTGAAATCTCTGATATCTTTGTATTACCCAGAATACATAGCAGGGTCAATGAATATGTCCTTGAAAAAAGTAGGAAAAAGAAAGAAGAAAAGCCTTCTATTTCTCAATGCTAATTAATTTAAAATTCAAATTTTATTTACATTCTTCGGTGAAGGGATCATGTGGTTTAATGTATAGGGTAGCATATGAATAGTGGCTATGCCAAAAAGAGGTTTTGGGAACCATCTTTTAGTGCCCTAGTTCAGTCACTCAGTCATGTCCAACTCTTTGCAACCCCATGAATTGCAGCACACCAGGCCTCCCTGTCCATCACCAACTCCTGAAGTTCATTCAGACTCACGTCCATCGAGTCAATGATGCCATCCAGCCATCTCATCCTCTGTCGTCCTCTTCTCCTCCTGCCCCCAATCCCTCCCAGCATCAGAGTCTTTTCCAGTGAGTCAATTCTTCACATGAGGTGGCCAAAGTACTGGAGTTTCAGTTTCAGCATCATTCCCTCCAAAGAAATCCCAGGACTGATCTCCTTCAGAATGGACTGGCTGGATCTCCTTGCAGTCCAAGGGACTCTCAAGGGTCTTCCCCAACACCACAGTTCAAAAGCATCAATTCTTTGGCGCTCAGCTTTCTTCACAGTCCAACTCTCACATCCATCCATGACTACTGGAAAAATCATAGCCTTGACTAGACAGACCTTAGTTGGCAAAGTAATGTCTCTGCTTTTGAATATGCTATCTAGGTTGGTCATAATTTTCTTCCAAGGAGTAAGCGTCTTTTAATTTCATGGCTGTAGTCACCATCTGCAGTGATTTTGGAGCCCCCAAAAATAAAGTCTGACACTGTTTCCACTGTTTCTCCATCTATTTGCCATGAAGTGATGGGACCAGATGCCATGATCTTCATTTTCTGAATGTTGAGCTTTAAGCCGGCTATTTCACTCTCCTCTTTCACCTTCATCAAGAGGCTTTTCAGTTGCTCTTCACTTTCTGCCATAAGGGTGGTGTCATCTGCATGTCTGAGGTGCCCTAACCCAACCCCAATTACTTCCACAAATTAATTAACATGTTTACCAGTTAAACAACTGCCATTCTCTTAATGCATGAAAATCTTCTTTTGAAAAAGTTCTTATTTTCACTGATCTGTAATTTGTAATTTAGATAGAAACCACTGAGACAAGTCTCCTAATTTCCCCACCTCCACTTCCTGCCGCCTCTCAATTCCCCTTCTTGTGAACCTGCTGATCCTAGCAGATATGTAAGTGAATATGGAAACATGAACTTCAGTGTTCACTCTCCTGAATGCTACTAGTATTCCATAAAGACCCAAACTTCTGTGCAAATAAAATCCTTACTAAAGGAAAAGAGACAAAGATGATTTTCTGGAGAACAGAAGGACTCAAATTAAATGTGTATACAGTATATGCTCCATATATCACGTAAGCAGCATTTGTTATACCATTTTTATATAGGTGTGGTTTATAGGAAAGCTATACTGAAAAATAAGGAAATGAAAGGGATTATCTGTGGATTTCTTCTTTTTATTCTTAAATTGATTTGGGCTTACTTTTTGAGGATTTCCATCCACAGTCTATTTCTACACATCTGCATCCCACACACAGGAAGTGGAGGAAAAGACAAGTACATTTTACAAGTTCGTAGAGTAAATAGGTGTTTGCCTGGAGAAGTACTTATCCTGATGTTTAGAATGTTCTGTAATGGTTATTTGCCAAGCACCTCAGATTCTTCTGTTTCTGGGAACTCAAAGAAAAGTAAGAGCTATAGCTTATTTTGAGACTGATGTATGCACAAAATGAGGACACAACTGAGGTTGAAATGCCGCTCTGAGATTTCCCTTAAGGTATTGCTTAGTTTCTGTTTCATCAAAAGCATAGCAAGGAGTCACTATGTGTAAAATATCGTAGTTTGGGGATGGGTGGAAAGAGGAATTAGACGTGGCCCTTACTCCCCTTGTGGCTGAGACAGTAAAGCATCTGCCCGCAACGTGGGAGACCTGGGTCCAGTCCCTGGGTCGGGAAGATGCCCTGGAGAAGGAAATGGGCACCCACTCCAGTGAAAGTGAAGTTGCTCAATTGTGTAGTCTTGCCTAAAAAATTCAGTGGACAAAGGTGCCTGGTAGGCTACAGTCCATGGGATTGCAAAGAGTTGGACACAACTGAGCAGCTTTTTTACTTTCAAAGGAGATTTTAACCCAGTGAGGGTGACAGACTGGAGGGAGTACACAAAAAGGATTTAGGGAGTGAACAAGATGGAAGCTGGTGAGGGCGGGAAGATTGCTGAAGGTGAGCTCAGAAGAGAAGGCTACAGTCTTTTGTGTGTTGTTGGGGATGTCTTTTAATCCCCATCTTACAGACAGAACAATATGTTATACTACCTAAATTGGAAGGGGGACTTGTACATATATCTCACTTGAATCTGGAATCTGATCTCACTCAGTGATCCCACCCATAATATCTATTAATAGTATCTATAATCTCAGTGTTTCTTAATCTTTGAAACAGTTTACATCCTTTAGAAAACATGAATAAACTATGATTCTTTCCCACGGGAGAAGAGGGGAGGAAGAAACACAAGAAAAAATTCAGGGACTTCTTCCTGAAGAACTGGACAATCACTTAACTTCTCTATGCTCAATTTCTGAGGCAGGGAATGGCAAAGCCTACTCCATAAAGTACTTGAGAGAATTAAATAAGATAATTATATACCATGCACCTATGATCAGTTAACTTATGACAAAGGAGGAAAGAATATACAATGGAGAGAAAGTTTCTTCAATAATTGGTGCTGAGTTAAAAGGACAGTTGCATGTAAAAGAATAAAATTAGAACATTCTTTAATATCATATACAAAAATAAACTCAAAATGGATTAAAAAATCATGTAAAATCAGATACTATAAAACTTCTAGAAGAAAACATAGGCAGACCACTCTTTGACGTAAATTGTAGCAATATCTTTTTGGATTCATCTCCTACAGTAATGAAAATAGGGACAAAAATAAATGGAATGTAATCAAACTTAAAAGCTTTTGCACAGCAAAGGAAACCATAAACAAAATGAAAAGACAACCTACAAATTGGGAGAAAATATTTGCAAATGATGCAACCAACAAAACTAATCTCCAAAATATACAAACAGCTCATACAACTCAAGATAAAAAAAAAAATCAAAAAAAAAAATGGACGGAAGACCTAAATAGACATTTCTTCAAAGAAATACAGATATGTGTGTGTGTGTATATATGCATATATAAAACTGAGTCACTTTTCTGTACACTTGAAACTAACACAACTTCGTAAATCAACTATACTTCAATTAAAAAATAATTATATAAAGTACCTAGCACTGATCCCAGAGCACATATTCAGTAAATGACATGCATTATTTTATTCTTTCTTTCTTCCTTTTCCTTGTAAGATGTGTTCTTTCCTTCACTATGACTGATGAGACTAGGGGATCAAACAGGGGCTGTTCACCAAGTAAAGTGCAGGAGAAAAGGGGATAGATAAGTTTCATCCCCAGGCATGAAATATGATAAAAAAAGGAATTCTAGGAACTTCATAGGAAGTTATCTGTAGGACTCTCTAGGAGAATACTGTAAAGGATCTATGAAGATGCTGCTCTAGATGTAAATATTTTGTGGGTTTACTATAATAGTAATATTTAGTATTAGTTTCAATAATAATGACAAATGCACACTTACATAGAACTTACCATGCGCCAGGCACTGTGTTTAACTTAGCTTACATAGATCACCTCATTTAATCCTTACAACAATATGAAATAATATAGTACATAATATCTCATCTGAAGTTCTAAAAAAAAATTTTGAAAACTACAATTTTGAAATAATTAACAGCAAAATCTGACCTGAACTGACATGAGTATATTTTTAGTCTTTATTTATCCCATTAAAAGTAAATATTTGCACATTTTGCTATAGAAATTTTAATGTTTGGTCAAGAGGTGTTTCATGCCCTACCAGGGTAATGTCCTTGCCATTCTAAAATATGTCTTTAAATTTCAAAATTTGCCTAACCTACAGAATTTCAGATAAGGAGTTTTTGAAAAGAGCTAACATTTATTGAGAATATGCTATTTGCCAGGTTTGGGTCCTAGTTTCTACTTATGTTAATGAATTTATCCTCTTCACAATCCTGAGAGGTAGATATGTTTAGAATCCTTCCTGCTTTATAGTTGAAGTGACTATACAAAGTACAGAAAAGTCAAAGGAACTCAAAGGTACCAGCTAGTAAATTAGATACACAGAATTTGAACACAGACAATCTGGATCTGAGAAGCTTTTGCTTAATTGCTACACATACTGCCTCATTTATATTATTACAATTGTTATCCTCATTCTACAGATGAAAATTATGAAAATTAAAGGTAATTTTAATATAAGTAAAAAAAGAAATTTAAAAGTAATTATATCTAAGATAAAGTGTTAATGTGATCTTGGGCAAGTTATTTAACAGTTCTGTGCCTCAACTTTCCTTTCTGTAAAATAGAGACATTAATAATACATACCACATAGGATTGTTATGGGGAGTAAGTTAGGTTAAAACACTTAGAGAAATGTCTGATATACTCCGTGAAATCAACACAGATTAGCTCTTACTATTATTACAACTAGGACATGTGGATGCCAGGAGGGAGGAGAAGGATATAATAAAAGTTAATCCTCATGCAAAGATTTACTATAAAGAAAGTAAAAGGGATAATATTTTTCTTTCAGATATTAAATCAGTGTTTTATTTTTTGTTCCCTAGTCCCGAGGTGTTTAATGGCTGCCTATCTGCCCAGTCAATGGCATTTATTGCTTCACAGCGTAGGTACAGAACAAAGAGATCTTTTATTTCTCTTTGAGTCTATGAGCTGACATTTTTTAATCCATTGCAAGACTTTAATCATAAAGTCATGCTTTGTTAAAGAACAAGCCTGTTTTGTAAATCCCCAGAGATTCTCTTTACAATTAAAAGTCTGGGCCTGGTTCACTTAACTCTTCTAGTATTGTATTTGTAAGAAGCCACAGTGTGAAGAGAACAAGGCTTGTACTGAAAGGAAAGTTCTCTTTTAACAGGATGGGAAGTTCCTTTTAACTAAGAACAGGGTTTGAAAACTACAGAAAGAGAAGTGGGCAAGTATAGATCTGAGTGACATACTCATCTACTTGGGTGTGAATGCCCTGGGGAGAGGGAAGATGAAAGGCTGTAAGCTCTTTAGCAAACCCTGCATTCAGCCTTGCTTAGTGCTATGTGGTCTCTGGGAAGAAGAGCAATGTCTGCTGCCTCAAAGAATTCTGCATATTGTAGAATGGCACTGATGACTCTTTTGTGAGTGAAAGTTGCTCAGTTGTGTCTGACTCTTTGTGACCCCAAGGACTATACAGTCCATAGAATTCTCCAGGCCAGAATACTGCAGTGGGTAGCCTTTCTCTTCTTCAGGGGATCTTCCCAACCCAGGAGTCAAACTGGGGTCTCCTGCATTACAGGCAGATTCTTTACCAACTGAGCTATTTTGAGTCTCCCCCTAAATAGCACAGATTTAAGACAATCAGTAAAATAGATAAGAATCACTATAGGGACCTCAGGACAAGGGAACGTGATAAGATGCAGAGGCATCATTGGCAGATGAAACCATGGAAAGACTGACAGCAGGCACTGGAATGAGCCTCATTCAGTGATGAGGAAGGAAAGGAAAAACTGCAGGAAACAGCACGTGGATCAGATCTTTCCCTATATCACCATAGTGGCCTGGACCCACAAGCTAGTTGTAAAGAAAGATTTAGAGAAGCCTCTCTAAGAAGGGAGAAACAGTTGTGACTAACCTATAATGGACTGATTTTTTTCCCTCCAAAATATTTTAAAATCAAAAGAAGCTGAATTAATTTTATTTGTCCAATTATATTTTGTCTTTTCCTGCTTGTAGAAGAAACTGAACTCCAGAGACATGTGAGGTTAAAAAATAAAGGTCTACTTTTTTTTTTTACAGTCAAATATATGTTTTAATTCTATTGTATTTCAAAGATATCAAATCTCAGAATTTTCTAAAACCAAACCCCATTCTGCCAATGCACAATTTGGCCATGACAGATATTAAGGATATGTAATTACCTTCCATTCAAAAACAATTAGAAAACTGGACAAATTTTAGTAAATAATTATTTTAAGATACTTGATGGTAGGCAACACAGAACAGTAATCCTAGATGAAAGATAACAAATGAGTTAGGTGAGCCTTACCTTCTCCCAGGTTTTCTTCCTAGAAGTAATTTCCACTGAAGTATAAGAAGGGGAGGGATACAAACAAAACTTGCCTATGTCAGTGAACTGAAGAGACAAATTATCACTTGGGGAAGTCAAAGCAACTAGAATTTGTGGAACAGACTACATAAGAGGAAGGAGCTATGCAGAAGTGTTCCATACACCTTCAGAGTCCCACTGAATCTTTGCTTGACTATCAAAAAATATATTGTTGGGCATGAACAATATCAGAAGAAAGAACACTGACTACAGAGCTGTAAACTACAAAAACTAATTCGTAAAAGTCAAGGTCCTATAACCCAAAGTAAAGAGACTTTAGTGAATATATGGTGCATTTAGTAGAAACTCCAGAAAAGCCTCACCTTAAAAGTGGTGCTATTTAAACACTGGAGGTAAAACAGATTCACCGTAAAAGACAACAAAATATAGCACTCAGAAACATAAACCCCTCCCTGATGTCCAGCATCCAAACAAAATTACCACGTATTTTAGGAAGCAGAAAAATGTGACCGAGAACTTGGAGAAAAGTCAGTCAATAAAACAGATCCAAAATGAAAAGGACAGTACAATTAAGTAATAGTCAAGAACTTTAAAAAGCACAAACCCAACATACATATTGAATAGTGACAGAAAGCATTCAAAACAAAGCTCAAAGGAAAAAAACTTAAGTTGGTCCTCAGTGACCTGTGAGATAATAACAAATGATTTGACATATTTGCAATTGTATTTCCAGAGGAGAAGGCAAGGAAGAGAAAAAATATTTGAAAAATTAATGGTCAAAAGTTTACTAATTTTGATTCAAAGAAAGCTGCTGCTGCTGCTACTGCTAAGTCACTTCAGTCATGTCTGATTCTGTGCGACCCCATAGACAGCAGCCCATCAGGCTCTGCTGTCCCTGAGATTCTCCAGGCAAGAACGCTGGAGTGGGTTGCCCTTTCCTTCTCCAATGCGTGAAAGTGAAAAGTGAAAGTGAAGTCATTGAGTCGTGTCCAACTCTCAGTGACCCCATGGACTGCAGCCCACCAGGCTCCTCCATCCATGGGATTTTCTAGGCAAGAGTACTGGAGTGGGGTGCCATTGCCTTCTCCGTCAAACAAAGCTATAAACCCTCAGATCCTAAAATCAAAATGAAGCCCAAGTGAAATAAACATAATCTCTCCAGGTTTCATTATAATTAAACCACTGAAAAGGGAATCTTAAAAAAAATCAGGAAAGAAAAGACACACTGCATCCAGAAAAACAAAGATAAAAACAATAGCAGATTTCCTGTCATAAATCATGCAGTTCCAAAGAATATGGACTTATCTCTCCAAAACATTGACAGAAAAAAGTGTCAACTTAATATTCTATATCCAGTAAATATATCTTTCATAAATGAGTGCAAGCAGAAATAGAAATGCTTATTGTATAATTTTGGGGGAAATTCAAATGATCTAGAATTTCCATATAATTTATTAAACTACAATTGACCCTCTGTATCCATGGGTTCAACATCCATAGAGTTAACCAATTATGGATCAAAAATATTGCTGCCCCTCCAATCTAGAAAGCTTCAAAAAACCAAAATTTGAATTTGACATGCACTAGCAACTACTTACATAGCATTTACAACCCAATTACACAGTATTTCATTGTATTAGGTATTATAATTAACCTAGAAATGATCTAAAGTATATGGGAGAATTGTAAAGGTTATATGCAAATATCATGCCATTTTACATAAGCACCTTGGACACATATGGATTTTGGTATCTGTAGGGGCAGGAGTCTTAGAACCAATTCCCTGTGGTTATCTAGGGATGAGGGTAACAAAACTGGAAGACTCATATCATCTGATTTCAAAGTTTATACAACTATTGTATTCAAAGCAGTATAATTTTGGTAAAGAATAGACATGGATCAATGGAAAAGATATGATAATTCAGAAATAGATCAACACATATAATCAATCAATTTTCAACAAAAGTATCAAAAAATCAGAGGAAGAATGGATTGTCTTTTTAGGAAACTGCTAGTATAACTGGATATCTGTATGGAAAAAAGTGGATCTCAGCTTTTTTTATTAAGTTATACATTAAAAAATGATTCAAAATAAGTAATATATGTAAATCTTTTAGAGGAAAACAGGAGAAAATCTTTATGACTTTGGATTTGGCAAGATTTATTAAATAAGACATAATCATAAGCCATAAATGAAAAATTAGATTGATTAGACTTCATCAAAATCAAAACTTTCACTTGTCAAAAGACACTATTGATGAAAAGGCAAGCTGCAAAACAGGAGGAAATATTTGCAAAATGTATCTGAAAAAGGGTGTAAAACTCATTGGAAAAGACTCTGATGCTGGAAGGGATTGGGGGCAGGAGCAGAAGGGGACAACAGAGGATGAGATGGCTGGATGGCATCACGGACTCGATGGACATGAGTCTAAGTGAACTCCAGGAGATGGTGATGGACAGGGAGGCCTGGCATGCTGTGATTCATGGGGTCACAAAGAGTCGGACACGACTGAATGATTGAACTGAACTGAAACACAGAATATATAAAGAAATTTCATAATGCAATAATATCATCCCAACTAAGAAATGGACAAAAGAAAAAGATCTGGACACTATGGCTAATAAGCTCAAGAAAAATACCCAACATCATCAATCATTTGGAAAATGCAAATTAAAATTACCAGTAAATATCACTGTATACCCAATATAAGCAATTAAAAATGCTAACAATTTCAACCGTTGGCAGTAATGTTGAGAAGCTGAAACCCTCACATACGCTAAATGTAAAATGTCACACTCATTTTGGATAATAGCTCAGCAGTTTCTTAGAAAGTTAAGCATAGGAGCCATCATGTCTGAAGAAACAATTAGTAATACAAAGTAACAGTTTAAAAAATACATAAGTAGAAATAAATTGCATGAAATTTATGGCAAAAGAAATAAGAGAGAAAAATGGAAGTATTATACATTCTTAAAGCTCATAAATTATATTAAATCCATAGAATACAGTTTGAAGGAAGACTGTGACAATTTTAAAATGCTCCTAGTGGTGGTGGTAGTTTAGTTGCTAAGTCGTGTCCGACTCTTGCAACCCCATGGGCTGTAGCCTGACACGCTCCTCTGTTAATGGTATTCTCTAGGCAAGAATACTAGAGTGGGTTTCCATTTCCTTCTCCAGGAGATATTCCTGACCCAGGATGGAACCTGGGTCTCCTGCATTGCAGGCAGATTCTTTACCAACTGAGCCACAAAGGAAGTCTCAAAATGCTCCTAAGGACCTGGGAAGAGAGGAAAGTATCCCAGGGTCTTTTCTTTCCAGTTCCCCAAATAATTTTCTTTCTTGGATTTGCAGAGAAAACATTTCCTTTGTGGCCCCAGTCTCCTCCCTACACTTCTGCTCCTCAGCAGTAAGCCCAGCTCTGGTGAAATCACCACACCCAGAATTCTCTCCCTCAGCCCACTGGCCCCACGGCAAGAACTGTTTCCTACTCTCTATTTTCCTAAAGGGAATGAGAGGTCGGGGGTTACAAGTTCTCTAGCTTTTTCCTCCTGTTTTCCTAAGGAGGAACTCTCATTTCTCCTGGGTCTTTGTTCCTAGCTGGGACTCACTGCAGATACATGGCCTGAGGGATACATGTGCAGAAGCAGTTTGGCAGGTAGGGAGACACACAGATACTGAGAGAAAATCCTTCCCTCTGCTGCACCCCATTGACTGTGGAAACAGGACGGTCAATTTGCTGTTTAGGGCAGTGGCCGTCACATACGCACATCCAAAATTATATATATATATATATATATTGCATCACGGACTCGATGGACGTGAGTCTGAGTGAACTCCGAGAGATGGTGATGAACTGGGAGGCCTGGCGTGCTGCGATTCATGGGGTCACAAAGAGTCGGACACGACTGAGCGACTGAACTGAACTGAACTGAACTGATGCATATAATTTCAGTTCCTGTTTCTCTACATCCTAGATAAGGCAGGAAGAGCTCTGGTCAAGCTAACACTTTGACTGTGTGGGTCTGGGCAGGAGTTTGGGGCGGGGGGCGGGGTCTAGCTCTGGGAGGAAGCTCACCTGCGCTGAACCAGGCTCTAGGCCCACCAGCCTTGACAGGATCAGACTGGAGCGGGCTGGTTCTGGGAAGCGGACTGCGCGTGCGCGAGAGGCTCCCGGCTTTCAGGGGCAGTTCCTGTGCCCCCGGTGAGCAGAGAGCAGGCAGCTGCCCAGCTGTAACTGATGAGGAAAACAGTTTCCGCAACAGGAAAGCCACCATTCTTTCCCAGTATCAGATATCAGGGGCCACCCAAATGGAGCCCGCCTGAAAACAGCCGGCGCTGTCTGCCTCTATGGCCCTTCTCTCTTCTGCCCAAGCCGCTAGTGTCATTCTCCTCACGCCGCTTACCTGAGGGCGGATCTCGTCAAACACCACTCACTCCTGAGCGCTCAGAAACCACTGTCCCTGCCACCCTCACCTGCCCGGGGCATCCCGTGGCCCAGGTAGGTCAGGTGTCCCAGCCCTGCTTGCCCAGGCGTGGGCGAGGGGGTGGGTGTCGGGTGAGTGGTGGGAGCAACACATGAGGGGGCTATAATAAAATCGGGGCTGGAATGTTCCAGGGAACGTGGGTATGGGTGCCACGATGGGGGTATGTTTTTTGGCAAGAAACTTAAAAGTTCAGGCTCTAGGAGTGAATTGTGGTAAAAAGTGCGTCCATTTTTGGAAGGAGTAAGTTTACTTCACAAATCATCACACATTTAGGAGAACAGAAGGGAAAGCTTCATTTCTGACAGAACACCAGTTGGCCATTTTGGTTCAACTCTAGCAAACAGAGGTGCATTTCTATGGCATCGTCCTCCCTGTCGTGCCCTCAGATACAGTCACAGGCACCGGGTGCTGCAAAGCTGTCCCATGCTCCGTCACGCGATCGGAATTGGATCCTTTTCAGGATTTTCCCTTCAGTCAAAGTCAAGTCATTCATGCAGCGGGAATGCGCGGGGTGGTAGAGTTCAGATTCGTCTAGTGAAATACCAAGAAAATCCACAGAGACCAGGATATTTAAAACCACCACTCCCAGAACCTAGAGTTGCTTGGAAAGAACTGAGGAACTCCCTTGGTGGTCCAGTGGCCAGGACTCCACCTTCCCGGTGCAGGAGGTGAGGGCGCCATTCCTGTGCAGGGGACTAGATCCCACATACCTAAGACTTGGCGCAGTTAGGTTAAGTAAATGAGTAAATTTTTGGAAGTGTATATATATATATATATATATATATATATATATATACACACACACGTGTGTGTATATATATATATATATATATGTGTGTGTGTATGTGTGTGTGTATGTGTGTAAAGAGCAACTGAACAACTAATTAGAAAAAAAGGAGTCAAAATCAGGAGTTTCAGGACTTGAAAGATGACTTGGTTGGGGGGATGGGGAGTGGTTAAAGGGACAGACTTCCCCTCAGCAACTAGGAGGGTCACAGAAGGAGCAGAAGCCATGCCTGGCAAAGAAGATGAGAAAACCATGAGTCCTTAGGAGTTATCATCTGAGCCACCAGGAAAGTCCAGGGAAATCATAGTGTGGTATGTGCCTTTAGTACTATAATTACATTTTGGCTGCTTCAGATCTATATTAGACCAATATTCAGATTATACAGTCACAGTCAGAATCTCCCAATGGTATCTATTTCTTGAAAGTTAATTAGCTGGGCTTCCGGGGTTACAAAGTGGTAAAGAATCTTCATGCTAGTGCAGGAGATGAAAGAGAAGTGTGTATAAGAGACAGCTGCAGTCCTGGTTCAGCTCATTTTTATTTACCATGTTGTTATAGAGAACAAAGAGGGAAATGTCACTGAAGCAGAGTGAAATTTCTAAGCAATTTTAAGCTTTATGTGGGCTTCCCTGGCAGCCCATCTGTAAAGAATCTACCTGCAGTGCAGGAGACCTGGGTTTGATCCTTGTGCTGGGATGATCCCCTGGAGGAGGGCAAGACAGCCCACTCTAGTATTCTTGCCTGGAGAACCTCATGGACAGAAGAGCTTGGTGAACTGTGGTCTATAGGGTGCAAAGAGCGGTGCACAACTGAGTGAGAAACCACAGCACAGCACAAGCTTTAGGTAAGATATGTGTGTGTGTGTGTGTGTGTGTGTGTGTGTGTGTGTGTGTGTGTGTGCGTGCTCAGTCATGTCTGACTTTTTCCAGCCCCATGGACTATAGACTGCCAGGCTCCTATGTCCATGGATTTTCCAGGCAAGAATACTGGAGTGGGTTGCCATTTCCTACTTCAGGGGATCTTCCCCACCCAGGGATTGAACCCTCATCTCTTTCGTCTCCTCCATTGGCAGGTGGGTTCTTTAGCATTGTGCCACAGGGGAAGCCCAAGCTAGGTAAGATAAGGGACTATTTTAACAATGAATGTGACCAAATTAAGACTTCTGTGGACTGATTCTCATTTAGTCCATTATCAAGTTGTTTATAAACAAATTATCATTTCCTGTTACGCTTTCCATTCTGAACTTTTAGAAATCTTACCAACAAGTTTAGGTATAGTGTTTTTGTGTTGATGGGTTTGTGTTTTTCTTTTTTTCCCCATCGTTTGGACCAGTACCAGAACTAGATAGAATGGAAATAATTTCATAAATGCTCTTGAAGCAAGAGAATGTGTGTTGATTGTGTTTCACAGTATAGGTAATTGTTACGCTACTGTGGGGTTTTTTTTTTTTTTGGTCACTTGTTGATATTTTAATCATAAAAAAATTTGGATTATAACTTCCATTCCAAAACTCAAAGTGGCAAAAATAGCAGATTAGTACACAGATTTGGAAAATGCCTTGTTCCTCACTTTCCCCTCATTTTTTGAAAGACCAAAATGATCTTTCAGAATCTAAAATCTCGATACTTTATATAAATGAAAATGCACATAAGCCAACATCTTACCTGTCTGAAACAGAAAGTGCTATTAAATGCCTTAGAGAGAATGAAAGTCAGTAGTTTGTCTGTGTCTTCAGCTGCTTTACCAATATCTAGTCTGTCCTGTCCAGGAAGAATCCTGAGCAACATACTAAATGAAGTTTAAGAGATGGATTTAAGCTAGATGGTAACTTGAAAGTTTAGAGAGTTTGATTCATATAGTCGTTGTGTGTATAAATGATGTATTTTATGAACCTTAACACTAGGTGATAAAATCTCGTAAACATCTATTGGTAGTGGTGTTCAGTCACTAAGTCATGTCCAACTCTTTGTGACCCCATGGACTGCAGCATGCCAGGCTTCCCTGTCCTTTACTTTCTCTCAGGGTTTGCTCAAACTTATATACATTGAGTCGGTGATGCCATTCAGCAAGCTCATCCTTTGTCATCCCCTTCTCCTGCCCTCAGTCTTCCCAACATCAGGGTCTTTTCCAGTGGTTTGGCTCTTACATCAGGTGGGCAATAGTGTCAGAGCTTCAGAGTCAGCCCTTCCAATAAACATCTGTAGAAGCATTCAAATAACCTTAGATTAGACAGCAAACATTTTTTTTCCTCGTAGCACTTTATTTACTTATTTTTTAACACCGAAACATTTTGTATTGGGGTGTAATTGATTAACAATGTTGTGATAGTGTCAGGTGAATAGTGAAGGGGCTGAGCCATACATATGCCTGTATTCATTCTACCCCAAGCCACCCTCCCATCCAGACTGGCACATAATATTGAGTAGAGTTCCATGTGCTATACAATAGGTTTTTGTTGGTTATCCATTTTAAATAAAGCATTGTATACATGACCTTCCCAAAGTCCTTAATTATCCCTTCCCCTCGGCAATCAGGAGTTTGTTTTTTAAGTCTGTAAGTCTTTTTTCTGTTTTGTATTTAAATTCATTTGTATCATTTCTTTCTAGATTCCACATATAAGTGATGTTATATGATATTTGTCTCCTTCTCTGTCTGACTTACTTTTCTCAGTATGACACTGTCTAGGTCCATCCACATTGCTGTAAATGGCCTTATTTCTTTCTTTTTAATTGCTGAGTAATATTCCATTGTATACATATACCATATCATCTTATCCATTCCTCTATTAATGGACATTTATGGGGTTTCCATGTCTTGGCTGTTGTAAACAGTGCTGCAATGAACATTGGGATACATCTGTCTTTTTGAGCAATGTTCTTCTCTGGATATATGCCCAGAAGTGGGATTGCAGGGTCATATGGTAGCTCTACTTTTAGTTTTTTAAGGAGCTTCCATACTGTTCTCCATAGTGGCTGTACCAATTTACATTGCTACCAACAGTACAGAAGGGTTCCCTTCCCTCCGCACTGTCTCCAGCTTTTGTTATTTGTGAATTTTTTTTTTATAATAGCCATTCTGACTGGTGTGAGGTGGTATCTCACTGTAGTTTTGATTTGCATTTCTCTAATAACTAGCGATGTTGAACATCTTTTCATGTGCCTATTGGCCATCTATATGTCCTCTTTAGAGAAATGTCTATTCAGGTCTTTTGCCCGTTCTTTGAGTGGGTTGTTTGTTTTGATACTATTAAGTGTCATAGGATGTTTGTAAATTTTGGAGATTAATCCCCTATCAGCCACATCATTTGCAAATATTTTCTCCCAATCTGAGGATTGTCTTTTTGTTTGTTTATTGTTTCCTTTGCTGTGCAAAAGCTTTTGAGTTTAAATAGGTCCCATTTGGACAGTGAACTTTAAAAAAATTTTTCCTACATTTTTTCTTCGACTTACTTGTTGATTTCTTGGAATCCTGGAAGTCTCTGAACAACAGTTTTCCCAAGACTCTGAGTCAGTGGTTACATCATTTAAGAATCCAGTTTGTAATTTTATCTTTATTCTGGTTACATTTCCATTATAAACAGTTTAAGCATGTACACACACACGTCTATACATCAAAGACTCTATCCCTCATAAACTGTTTTTGCCTTATTCATAAGCCAAGACTGTGTACAGTCAAGGATCAGACAGTTCTCCAAAAAGCTATTAGGGAAAAACTTTGGATTTAAAGGGAAATGATTATTCATCAAACCTTTAGAAAATTCTCAAGCTACCATTCACCCTTAAGTTCAAAGAATGGCAAAATTAAATATCAACATTTTAATCTTATTTTTTCTTTATTCTTTGTAAAAAACAATAAAATTTATATGGTTTTGCATATTTTAAAGCTTTCTTTAATAGCATCTCTTATATTCCTATTCTCTTATACTGCATTTCTGAGTTGTTCATTTACAATGTACCTGTGTTGTGATTTTGCACAATTTTTTTTATGGAGTGTTATTTTATTTCTAGATCTCTGATCACATTTAAATACTTTAATCTTTCTGTTCAGGTAGTAACTTTTTTCTTCGATGTTCTGCAGAGGAAGTAAGCAGATTCTCACAGACTGAATGTTTAAATGTGTCTTCAAAACATGCATGGGAAAAAGAAAGTGTACAGTCACATTTTTAGCAGCAAAATACTTAAATAGCACTTGTTGTTAAGCCCACTAAGAGACACCCCCATCCTAAATTACTCAACATAAAATTATATTCTTATGAAAAAAGAGCAAAACATAACAGGAAGGTAAGATAAATGTCTCTGAGACATGTCAGGTCTTGATGTGTATTAACAAATATCAGTCAGTTTCTGATTTAGACTTTTAAATTGTAAAAGGAAATTTGTTTGAAAGCTTTCTATGTTATATTTGGAATACTTAGAGTAGTTTTAGAATATATTTAGAAGAGGTTTATGTTGTTTGGGAAGAATAAATGTTAATGGTCTGCAAAGCCACCCTGTCACTAGCTGGGTCTCAGAAACAGTGCTCTGCCTTCACCAAGCTTTCTGTACTTTCTGCTGCTAGGTAGGCACTAAGGGTGGACAGTGAGAAACAGAATGAAGAGAATGCACCAACTTCTCTTCTTGTTTCAGTCCTCTTATCACCCATCAGCCACTTCAAATTGGGAGATTACTACATAAGCATTTATATTCCTAATTTCTCTTGAAAAACTAGAAAATCTCACCATTGTGAGCCTGAAAACCAGAAGCATCAGCTAAGTCAGCCAAGCTGAGAAGCAGCTGATCCCATGAGTAGACCATCTGCTCTTGATTTTTTCCACGGTCCTTACCACTCCGTAATATCCCACCTGTAAAAGCAAATGTTGGTTGCTCTTGATGAGTACAAATAGTGAAAATTGGAATCACTGTATAGTTATGATCAAAAGCCAGTGAAAATATGAGGGAAATGCAGGAACCAAGAAACTATTATTAAAATGACAAGCAGTTGATTGAGGTGGATGAAAAGGGATCTAAAAAGAATGTGGATTCTAATTGATTAGCATTTATATTGATTGGTTGCTGCTGCTAAGTTGCTTCAGTTGTGTCTGACTCTGTGTGACCCGACAGACGGCAGCCTGCTCGGCTTCCCTGTCCCTGGGATTCTCCAGGCAAGAATACTGGAGTGGGTTGCCATTTCCTTCTCCGATATTAATTGGAATTGATGATATTGTTGAGAAAGTTGGCTGGAGCCAGGTTGCTGATTACAAATACCAACTGCCCGAATGACATGATGGATAGTGGTTTACGGAAAGATGTTAGCGTTAGATTTTGCTAAACTCTATAGCTATCCTCAGGTTGTGATGAAAGAAAGTGAAACTGAGTTGCTCAGTTGTGTCTGACTGTTTGCAACCCCATGGACTGTAGCCAGCCAGGCTCTTCTGTCCATGGGATTCTCCAAGCAAGAATACTGGATTGGGTTGCCATTCCCTTCTCCAGGGAATCTTCCTGATCCAAGGATCGAACCCCACCCAGGGACTGAACATGGATCTCCTACATTGCAGGCAGATTGTTTATCATCTGAGCCACCAGGAAAGTCCAGGGAAATCATAGTGTGGTATGTGCCTTTAGTACTATAATTACATTTTGGCTGCTTCAGATCTATATTAGACCAATATTCAGATTATACAGTCACAGTCAGAATCTCCCAATGGTATCTATTTCTTGAAAGTTAATTAGCTGGGCTTCCGGGGTTACAAAGTGGTAAAGAATCTTCATGCTAGTGCAGGAGATGAAAGAGATGTGGGTTTGATCCCTAAATTGGGAAGATCCCTTAGAGTAGGAAATGGCAACCCACTCCAGTATTCTTGCCTGGAAAATTCCATGGACAGAGGAGCCTGGCAGGCCATAGTCCAGGGGATTGGGAATAGTTGAAAATGACTAAAAATTGGAGTGCACACACACACAATTAGCTACTTTCAGTTTAACTCTGGCTGATGAATGAGATACCCTTTATTAGGGACAGTTTGCTAAATAGGAATTCCAGTTGTCATATTGAGTATTGTTTGATTACACAGTGATAACGACTACACCCCTCCTCCTTCCACCTAATAGGGATTTTTGTTCATATAATTTAACCTCTTTAATACAGCCATATGCTTTCCTAATCCGACTACGATAGTCTCATTCTTCTTGGCTGTTCAATTCAGTTCAGTCATGCAGTCGTGTCTGACTCTATGTTACCCCATGAATCGCGGCATGCCAGGCCTCCCTGTCCATCACCAACTCCTGA